>CAJVPI010001083.1:0-16845 GCA_910592345.1 Paraglomus brasilianum
CTGTAACAATAAGTGTTCAACAAAAAGATGTCCTTGTAAAAGCGTATATAATAGTTGTATCCCAAACTGTCATCCCATAAATAACCATTGTGTTATCCATTCAGAATTTACAACTAGGATTATGTTTAAATAAAGTAAATCTTTTCGTTCGCTCATACATTTAGTATCAAAGGTGTTATTAGAATGAACACTGTTAGTATTGTGAATAGTATGCTATGTGTATTACTGTGATAAAAAATTTTTCTGTAGATTATCACATTTTGCAAAATCGAAATGGGTCAACAATTTTTGACCCGTTCTCAGAACGGGTCAAATCCTAGAATGGGTCGCAACATTAATAAATAATTAGATGTTAAATTTAAGTGATTGTTTCTCATATTATTTATTCTTATACTAGATTTTTATACTATATAATACAAACAAATAATTATATGCATATAGTATATAGCCTCTCACCTTTAATTTTCTGAAAAAAAGTGTTTGTAACATAAGCAACAATCTTATTTTGTCATCGATAATTTAACAAGCAAAATTTCCATATACCTATATTTTATGTAAAAAATTGCTTTTGACATTGGAAATCATTACCTCCTCCAATTAGTCAAATGCATGCACACTCTTACTGAGAATGTCTGTTTGCACAATGCTAGAAAATAAAACATTACCTGGGAGGTTGAAAAGTTTTAATTGCATAACTTTACTCAAAAAGAAAATGTAGCAAAAAAATTAAAATAAATTGTGGATCTAAAATTTGCTTGAAAAAAAACAACACCTTATTGATTCTTGAGAATTTATTTACCCACAAAATCGTAGATTCTTTATTTTTACTTGCTGGGAGAGAAAGATGGAGGTCGGAAAAATTCTGTCACATGCATGGGGTAATGACTCACCTTCAATTGTGACATTTAGACGGTGGATTAATAAATCTGATAACGCGGGAAAAAAACTATGCTTAGAAGACCCAATGAGGTTGGATGCAATTAAGAAGATGGTAATAAACATTAACCAAGTATCTTCAAACTTAGGAGTAAAAAAAAGGTGCAAAAATGTCATGCTTTATTGTGATGATGCACTGTTACATGAGCATTACTCAGTTACAAACTTGTTATAAGCAAGTGCATCTGCCTTTACAGTTTAGATAACTTTTTCTTATTTACAAGCTAAAAAGAGCAGACAAGAAAAGTTATGTATAATAACGTTGATTGTCCAGATTGTGAGTTTCAGGCAGTCGTTGAGAACACTCCAAAAAAAAAAATTTTTTTTATTACAAATTCAAGATTGGAAGAGACGGCTAAAGTGTGTAAAAAATCAAACCCCACCATTTTGAAGACTTGTGCTTGTTTACAAATTATTATGTACGCTTGTGAAATAAAATTACGTGATCAAAACTTTTCAACCACTCTATGTATAATACTTGATAACTTAATTAGTTCTTTATTTTTTAAAATCTCTTGGTACTAAGTAATGGCCTATGTTTTGTAGCATTAGTTATACTTTCAGCAGTGGCCACAGATCTGCTAGTAACCATCATTGGTAAGCCAAAAAAAATCATCTGTATTATCGCTCCCCTCTATCTCCAATACATATGTCTTTCCATCAATTTATTAAAGCAAGTCTTTGGTTGTTAGTTCTTCTTTTTTCCTCCATCCATTGCACAAGTTCACAGAAAGGTGTTTACACGACAGCAGATATTTGTTGAGGAACGAACAGTAGAGTCGAACCAATGACACACTTTTCGTTCTCAATTCAGTTTATTATAGCAAAAGCTGAAGTCCCACACACTCTAATTCTATATTATTGATGATACTCTTGAACCAAAATTAGAAATAAGACAAGACTTATATTATAAAAAAATATTATTTAAGTATAAATTGCTAATAATTGTATATGACAATTTCTCGTCGCAGAATATCACAACTCAACTTTTCTGAAACATACCCCACATTTATCAAATCGCTTCTTCTGACATCATTCCGAATCACTGGTGTCTACTCTGGCGATAATTAAATAAAGTGTTTGATGAGTTTAACTCATCTGACTTGTCATAACCTCGGTTTAACTGTTATGGAGTTTCAAATTTGATAGCAAAGCCCGCTGAGTCGGTTTTTTTTTCTCATTGAAATTTGTTCCCATTTTGAAGTAACAAAGAGTTTGAAACGCATGTATAGTACATGATATTCAATCATGTGGCGCTTATCGATGATTGTGGTTACCAAGCAGGTCTGCGGCTCCGCTTATTTAGCCCTAACACTAAAGGGGGCAATACATGAAACTACATTTTTATTCCCTTGTTAACACTCTATAGAGTTGGTATCTGAGAATTGATCGAATACGGGCTAGAACATCGTTCGGGCGAAGAGTGCATGTGCAAAAACCTGACGAAACAGTATTGTATATATTATAAGTTGACTAAGAGTTTCCGAAAAAGTAATAATGCTTACTAATGTAAGATTCAAAAAGACAGATTGCATGATGATAAGGTCACAGCGTTAACAGAATCTAGACTGTGCGGTATTATATCCACCAAATTATTGTATATCATAGATTGCCTACTCCCGACGACAATGACTGCTAATTTTCAGTCTCATAAACTATGTCTTTACCAGATAAAAGCGAGATATAGTCTGTGATTCAACCTTAGCAAATAATATCAATGACTACACAGCGTACAGTATGCCAGCAAAATAGACTAAACCGGCCTACTTATTGTACTTAATTGTTCTTATTTTTACATTTTACTCTTCCGCTCTATGTTTTACGCTACCTTCGAATAATGAACGTACTACGTAGGTCTGTAACAAATGGAGACCGTAGAAATATACACTAAGTCAGTAGTATAAGTGACGATTGAATTATTCATAGCGTAACGTCATTTGTTCTCATCACCACTTCTGTTTTCTCATTACGCCTTTCTCCCATCATTAACAGCAACTGGTTGGTGCGACACTCGTCATTCTATGCAATATGTTATAGCAATAACCTGTTGTTTATTTAGTGTTGAACGACTAATTTGTCGATTCTTATTCTTGGGCTAACGTAGTTTATTGAGATCGTCTGTCTAATCACAAATTTATCGTTTAGTATGAGGACAATAAGACTTTGACCGGGTATGGCACCCTTATAACCTCATGGGTTCTGGTTCTTTGTTAATTGTAACGCGCATTCATGTGAAAATTATGCTGATTGTCATTCATGCAGAAAGGTTCTGCAGTGTGTAACACTCCAAAAAAAGTCAACAAGGGAGATGGCATATCATTTCTACCGTACGAAGAAACTTATTCCCATTACTTAATCCACCCCGCTATTGAATTAATATGTTATGAGCAATGTATTGGTCGGAGAGGATGAGCCGTAGACTTCCAACCTGGGGTAAACGAATTTATTTGTTTTACATTTATGTGGGTTGTGTAACATAGCTACAGGGTGTGTTAGTCACAATCAAACAATGCTAAAGATGGCGTTGACTACAATTTCAACAACCTTTATTTATTCTGGGATATACAGTATATATTTAAGGCCTTTGTCTAGATTTGTGTCCCAATTCAAGACAATAATGTCGAATTCTTTTGGAAAGTGAATAGTGAAGTGAAAAAGCTGTGTCACAGGAATATTCGGTCATGATGTTATCGTGTAGCCTAATCAACGTGCAAGCTCTTGTTAAAACTTAGCGTGATGACCTAAAAATAGATAACCCAAAAGACAAGCTTTGGTTTTACAACCAGAAATCTTTCTTTATATTCAAACTTTTAGTCATGAAAGAGATATTAATCGGATTGAAAAAGTTTTAATCCTACTATATTTGGTTAATTGGTAAATTCATAACGCAGAATATTATCTTTCTTCTACACTTTTTTAAATAATGGCGGTTTGCTGTTCTTTAATATCACTTCTTGTAACGAACAGAACAATATTAGAACGTTTAAATACATCAATAACAAAACAAGTATATATACACCTTCTAACTAGCTTTGGTGCTGAAAAATTATATTCTGTGATTTATTCTTTATTAATTACCTGTTTGCTGCTTGCAAACTTCTTACTCAAGACACTACTCTACTCATTGAAAGTATTAATCTAGGAATACTTGGGATAAACACATTGTTCGAACATCACAAACACACATACACTCATAAATACCATACACTCATTAAGTGACAAAAGTTTTTATTCTTTTCGTAAAATGAGTCAATTTTTCGAGCCCTCAGTCCATAGCAGTGTATCTGACCAATCAGATGTTTTCATTCAACAAACAATACAAACAACGTAGGTTGAAGAGTTAAAATATTCAGTCTTTCAACAACAACTTAGACAACACCCAGACAAAACTATTACGACGTCTAATGAAGGCTAAAAAAGTTGACTAATTATATTATTTAATACCATTTTTCTCATCTTTCAATAGCATGGTTGAATTGTCACTTTCTCCAGAATCTCATAGACCTAATCGTAATTTTAATAATAAAAGCAATCGAGCGGTTGCTAAAAAACACTTAAGAGTACCAGATTTTACCGGCCGTTATCACTTAATGAGAGTAGAGAAGCCTGGATCGTCGATAAAAAAAACTAGTGCTGCAGCAAAACGGAATAAAACTGTGGGTGGTGTGAATGAGCCGGTGCAGCTGCTAGCTGATGAAAGTTTTAATAAAAACAACAATAATAGCAAAGGAAACAACAAAATTGGAAAAGAGGAACTTGCTTGTATGGTACGATTTATGCTTTATATGAGTCTGGTTCATTTCACCGACAATCATTTCATCGACAGTCGACAATCATTTCATCGAAAACCATTGATAACAATGTGTCACGTAAAATGTACTGTCGGTGAAATAAATGCCTCCCCTTTATTATTTTTTTCTCAATTATAACGCTAGACTCTCCACCAATTCTAGACTACCGAACAGCTAAACAACTATGCAAGATTTATCGATATGAAATTACGTAACACTTATAGAAGTCGCTGAGAAGCTGTGCGCGGCTTGGAAATATTTATATTTTGAATGGACACTTTATCGGTAGTATTACTTATATGGTTATTATTTATACTAAGTCATTACAGTAGAATATTGGAAATAAGTTTTAAGTTGTATAAAGTTTATAAGTCTTGGTTATCGTGGATCATTAAGTAGAATTATTTATACCTGCTCAGGCTTAATGTGATGCAATTAGCAGCTTTGTATTTGATTAGTATACATTTATATTATGTTTATTATGATAAATTACCTTAATTGTATTAAACTATGCGGGCAAGTGTTTTTCAAAAGAAAAGGAAATTAGAAAATTTAAGTCAGTTCTGTTTGTACGCATACGAAATTATTACAGTCAGACCTCTCTTAATGCACCTTTTCTCTAAATGCACAGCAATTGCTTGGTCCCATGATGGGACTTAAGAGATAAGTGCACATTCTATGTTCTGCAATTGCAAGCTTTCTTTCGGCTCTATCTCTATATTAATATGAGTGTTTCTCTATATGCAATTCATGTGATCATTGATCTACAAATAATTACGTAATAAATGTTCATATGATATCTTTGCCGGTTACATAATCAGACTAAGGAGTCAAATGACGTATTATTACTGCCTTTGGATTATAAGGTTATAACACGATAGTGGATTAGTACGATTAAGTAAGGTCTTGAGGACGCTTCTCGGAAGCAAACAAGTATTAGAAGCTTTCTACAATGATACTTTTTTTTCATTAAAGATATTCTTTCTCTCAGTTGAAACCTTAATGTTCATTACGCATTACAATCGTTAATGGTTTGCAGGCATAGTGCAGTGAACTCTCCCTAAGTGCCCCCTCCCTAAATGCGCACACTATATAAACTTTCCATAAATGCACGGTATGGTTCAATCCCACCTTATAAGAACATTATATATTTGCTCTCTGTAAATGCACACTCTCTCTAAATGCACACTTTTGGATTTTTTTCACTATGGTCCCGAAAACGTATTAATATTAGTATATTATGCGAAGAGGTCACGGTGAAACAAAATGATTGGCGTTCTCTAAATGCACGCTCTCCATAAATGCAAGCGCATCGTCGGTCCCGACGACGTGCATTTAGAGAAGTCTGACTGTATAATGTTAAGCGTATTAGTCAATATTAGTCATATAAGCAGGCATCTTTATGCATGCCTATCAATTCTTTAGCTGTTTGTTGTAACAGTAAGATTTGGTATTATAATTTACATTATTCTATAAGCTCATAATTTGTACTACTTAGAATACTACTCACAGTAATTATGCTCTCCTTGCCGAGAATAGGCTTTGGTCAAATTCTAGGGAGACACAAGAGAGCGTGCCTTGTAAATTGTTAAAAATAGAGATTGCGTTTCTCGGTAACCGTTCATTGTGAAAGATTGCTGTCTATTTAATTAATGGCACAAAATCCACCATTTATGTTACTATTTTTTATTAAATACGCAATATTTCAGGAGTTGCTTTTGCTTTAAATCTTGTTTTTCTAAATTAGTAATTTCAGCAATAGTAATAGCCACCTGCAGTTGTGTTTGGGTCAAAGCGGCAGTATACCGACGACATATTTTCATTCCGAAAGAATATTTTGCTTGTTTTATGTTACAAGGAAATGAGCAATTTTTGTTCATGTCCGATTTTCCATAGTTAGCCAATCATTTCGTTATGTCGATCATTATAAATCTTTCATGCAGATTTCGGCAGCTTTGGTAACACCAGCAAAATAGTTGCCGCGATAATCTTCATCTGCACTTACTTGCATACTAGCATTTTATTAGACTCACGTGGTAAACATATTTATAATTTTAAACTAACGATCAAACTTGCATGTTAAAATTCCAAATCTTGTTGCTGTTGCTGAAACCAACAATCTGCTACTATAATTAAGACGATAATGTAGTAGAATAAACTTAATATAGAATGGACTGCTTGAACGATCATAATTCACTTGTCTGTTAGAACATATCATTGTTGGATTTCTTCCGACAGCATTTATTAATTGATGTAAACAGCACACCACATTATACTCTTTGACTGCATCCTACAAAAAAGACACTTTAAGCTTGGAGTGTCCGATTCTTTCATAGACATTAATGTAACATTACAGTACAAATCACTTAAACATTAGAGAAGTGGGTGGTACATGTGGTAGCCAAAATAAAAAAAAACTGTGAAATGCAGAGTATAGAAAGTTCAGCATTGATATCCTTTTTTCAAGCTTGGGAATAACGACATGGATATGGAGGGTTGACCACTTGTTTTTCTAAAAGTTATTGTATGGCTCCAAATAACGTATTGTCTATGTCTATTAAATTATTTTTAGACAAACAAGCAGGAAATTGCAAAGTTGATGTTCAATCTTCCGTAATAGCTCTTGAGATAACCAAGTCTTTTTGAAACATTTTTGCTATTATGTAGTTTGTCTGTAAGTCCAATTTTTACTTTTATTATTTTATCTTTGGAGTTTCTCACTCAGGTAGCGTTGTTCACAAGCTGCGGTTCCTCAACTCACAATTTCTTTGGAGAGTACATTGTCTACCGTACGAATTCTTTTGGTAATGAATTGTTTCTTTAGATAAACGGCAAAGACGGGAATAATGCAATTGCCACCTTTATTCAAATTTTGTCAATTGTTGGGGGCAATGCAAAATGTGAAGAAATGGACTAGATTTCAAATTGTGTGTTGGCGTTTATGATTTCTGAACATTGACGTATACGATGGATATTTAAAAGATAGCGCCGCGGCTGTTTACAGCATGTTGATGAGGTAATTGAGGGGCAAAATTACAAATTTAGTGCTAAATTACAAGCAGAATGTCTTACGCCTTCCCCAACAGTTTGTTAAATGATGAAAAAACTTCGTTCCTGAACAATTGAGGTTTACAAGACAAGAACAGTGGACACTATAAATTTAGCGAATCATACGGCCGTCCGTGGCAGTAAGTGTAACATCGGCAGTATAGTCAGCAGCCCGTTGGCTGTGTACATTTCGATTTATTTGTAATCCAAAATTTCACCAAAAAAGGTGTTCGCAGTAATCGTAAATGAGGTGAATATTGAAGTAATATAAATACATACTTATTTACTGTGTGTTGTTAATCCAATTTATACTTTATTGTTATATTCATAACCTACCCTCGGTTAATATAAATATCCCATGTACGTTAGCTTTTGTGGGTGCCAATTCTGTGATTTATCTCATAAATTATTGTTAGCTACAGACATTTTCTAAGACCACTCATTACTCTATCTATTGAAGGTGTAAATTGTGAATACTTGAGATATAACTTGGGTCCCCCGAAAAAATTTTTTTCATATAACTTGGGTCCCCCGAAAAATTTTTTCAACACCCGCTAAGTCTGTGTTACTCTGTGAATGAGTCAATTTCCCGAGCTTTTATTAGACCATACTAATGTATCTGTCCAGTCAGATGCTTTTATTCAGCAAACAAACCAGACAACGTAAGTGAAAAGATTAGAGTTAAAATTTACCTTATTTTTTTTTGTGGTGGTGGGGGGGGGGAATCTGGCACATGTTTGGTTCTCAGCGACTAGGATTTAGGCGAAACTATAACGATACCTAAGGACAGACTAAAAAGTCCGACTAACTAATTATATTGCTTAATACCATGTTCTGCCTTACAATAGTACGGTTGATAATCGAGAAATTACTAACAGATGCTCCAAGGAACCAGATTTTACCGGGAGTCGTCATTTTATGAAAGTGGAAAGTTCTGGACCGTCAAATAAACCTGTCGGCTACATTATAAGCCAACTTACGTTTGAAAATTTTGTCGGCGGTATGGATAAACCGGTGATGCAAACATTAGCCAATGAAACTTTTAACAGAGACGATAACGGCAAATTCAAAGGAAAAGAGGAACTTGCCCGTATGGTACGATTTACACTTTATACATAAAAAACAATTTCTAAGTATAATCCTAATCTTTTTCTCTCGATTCTAGACTACAGAAGAACTAAACGACTATGCAAGATTTATTACAAACTATTTAAACAATTTTGTTATATGATTATAAATTGCTTGGGAAACGTATATGGCTTGAAATTGATCATTATTACTTATAATTAGACGACTGTATTAACACTATTATGGATATTGTTTCACAAATAACTGTATCATGCATCACAATAGAAGAATACATAATACACATTTAATTAATCACATTACAAGGATCGCCATAATTGGGTTAATTTCTTTTTACACGGGCCCATTCGATGAGCTAATTCCACATTTGCATTGACGGATGATCGCTTTGTCCTACGTCGAGCTGTTCAATAGTCTAAGTATATTCGGATATAGATAAAAGTGTTGGTACAAAATACTTAAGATAATTACTCAGAAAGTTTATCATTTCAATCCAGCTTTTGACTAATTTTTGACCGCTCTCGTGCTAAGTATTAAAGTAAATTTTATCTTTACTACCAAAGCAAATCGTCAATTTTAGCTTGCCAAAAAAAGTTTTGCATTGTGAAATCATATGACGTGATCGGTGACGCGAGTAATGTATAGATTCGCCTCATTCCGAATTGAAATTTTTTTGTTTATCCAACGGACAAACCGTCACATTTTAAAAACTGGTAATAATGGGTACTGTTTTGTTAGAATTACAACTTCTATGAAAAAGTGGAGCTGGCTGTTATTTAGAAAGCATGGTTTAAATAAGAAAAAATTTACATTGTAAATAGAGTACGGCACGACTAATGATAATTGTTATTAAATAGCTAGCTTTGAAATAACAAGTAAATTTTGATATGTAATCTATTAATTTGATTAAACACTTGGTAAAGTCTCGAGATACATTAAAGGGCGAGATGCTTATACAAGTGAGTATTTACCGTCTAGTTTGGATAAGGAAACAACCGTATGATCACAGACAATCTATTTAATAAGTAATGCAATACATGCTATCAAAGCTAAACGAGTAATAGATAACAAACAAAGAAGAGCAATTACATTGGTAAAATTATAGAACAAAGCTTGCTACGCAAATACAATACTTTAAACATTTTAATCACAATAAGTGAATTGTCCCACAAATGGCGGCAATTCAATTCGAAACGCTTATCAATAAGAAATACAAACAATGTTAATAAATCACAGGGAAACTCATGGTGTGGATAGCAGGCATATAATAATAGAAAACTCGAGATCAAGAAACTGTACAAACGTGTCACTAAATTAAAATAGAAGTCTGTTTAGTTAAAACCCCTTTGTATTCTGCCAGTTCTTGGCATAAACGTGCTATTTTGTGATGCATCTACTATAATCGGTTCTTTCTGAAACACTTACAACACAACTTACATTTCAAGTTTGGCAAACATCAAACCACTAATTAATTACTTATCACCTTTCAATACGTTATTTGCTTTTGTCAGGTAAATCTGACGTACGAATATTCGTCTGTACAAAATACGTTGGAATGTGTCTTAAGTATCATTTCATTCCGTGTGATAAGTTTCAAGTTTTACGCACTAATCTAAACTGTTAGGTATGTTGTTGTTTGGTTTTTTTTTGCTTTACAATTCAATTTGTCCGGAAGATTTTACTTTTCTGCAGTCTAATTCGAACCATTAACTATCAAGTACCTCATCTTGCACAATGTGGGGAAAATTGCAGTGAGACTATCACTAAAATATATATGGCATTTAGAATAAGGTTAAATTTGACCCTCGCGTACCAACTAATGAGAATGGTTTGCATATTACTAATTAATGTATTGAGTCGAGGTTAGCGAATATATGTAGTGAAAGCTTGAAACAATTACATCATGAACCAATCGGATGTTTGCTGATCGTTTCATTGTTATGATTTTTCTTTGTTCTGATTTTGCGATCTGTGATGTGCAGATCACAGACCACCCCCAACTTTTCAGAATCATTGTACCAAGCCAATAAAAGTATCTTGGCTAACCAACTACGTGTGCCTTTGTTACCCGGATGGACTGTTGTGTACGTTAGTATGTTTGTTAGACCCCTATCCTCTCCTATCGATTATGTTACCTACGACGACGGCGTTAACCGTTATCAATCTGAATAGAAGGTAACGAAGTTGCGCAGCTAGTATCATAATACGCAATCGTTACGGCATACTATGACCTGAAATCTTTTCTATTAACAGGTTTTTGCGCAAGATTTTGAAAGAGGTAAAATAGAAGGCTTGTCCGTCTGTATCAAAATGAATGCGCAACCGTAATGAATCTAGTTTCAGTGACTGCAATACAGGTTTTGGCTCTACCAAGCTTATGGTACCAATTAACTATGCACATGCTATATTAGCTGAACGAAATATTGTCATATTTGTTCTTTAGAGGTTATACTAAACGCTCAATTGGTTTCCTTTTCTTCAGACAATGGAAAAAATAGTACGTAAATCTAGACTTTACCCTTGCACCAATAGCTCATTGTTAAAGAAAGACTTTAATTACAATCAACAATGTCCTTCTTTGTCTATTGTTAACACTAACGTTTGAAAATATTGTCCTACGAATATATATTTTTAATTTTGAGAGCATTCGTAACTCCTCCAAAATCAAAAAGCGTTAGTTATTATACCGTAAACTGATTTTTGAACCCAGTCTTATAAATCATAGTCTTAACCAAAGAGTGATGTGATGTCCTACTGGGTCTGGTTTCAATATTTGCTTCATTATAAGACATTATAACTCACTATTTAATAAGTAAAAAGCTTATTAAATTTAATATATATTACCGTTTCATGTCAAAAAAAAGTATACGATGTGTCAAAGTACAGCCAAATCTTTTTTAGTTACCGTTAGTGATGTGAATTTTATATGAAATGCATCGTATAACGTTGCATGTTTAAAGACTGTAATAATATAAATACGTTCAAATACAACACGACTCCTCTCTCCATACATCGACTTTTCGCCAGGCTAAATTACGTTTTCATACATTTATCATTGATACATACTGACAATTAACTCCTCTTTGTCATATTGACAAAACTTATCTATTACGGCTTCCTTCACCAATAATCACAGACACTATCTATAGCATATTTCACATATACACGCCTATATTTTATCCGTATTAGGCGTAACTTATTTATTATCAAAAACCTTTTATTATTTACCTAACCGTTGACTAATTTGGGCTTTTGCTAACAAAAATGGAATCCTTTTTCCCGCTTTCGAATACTGTACCTGCCCAGCCAGACGCTCTAATTCAGCCAAAAAGGTAAGTTTATAACTTGAACAAAGTAACTAATTTAAATGTACACAAAAATTATTTAATGGATTGCCGCTTTGTCGACTCGTAAAACCGTGTGCTTTATTGCTCAAATAATAATCTGCATGCTTTATCAAAATACTATTGTGTGTTATTAAAAAGAAGATTAATATTAGTTTATTTTCTTAATTGTTTCTAGTGCTGTTGATGCAGCTGAACCGTCATCGTTTGAAGCACCCCCATCGCGTCAAGAAAAACCAAGTTCTGTAACAGAAGCCAAAACACATGGTCGAAAGCGCGGACGCAAATCCACGAAAAATTTTCCAAAACAGACAGATCTTACTGGAAATGAGCCTATCTCATTATCAACGGACGACGATGTGGAAACGGACGAAAAAATATGTACTCATGATTTAAACGAAAAAAAATTATTAAACGATGTCGTAGAAACGCTTGATCGAGTTTACGACTTGTCAAAAAATCAAATGGACAACGAAGCCAATCAGAATGAACCAGCGGCAAGAAAACGGCTTAGATCAATGGTAAATCACATTAACCTGTAACTGTTATCTGTATGTGCTAATAAGAATTAAGACCAAAATATTAACATTTTTGTCATTTAGAGCACTGAACGGCTTCTCAAACATACCATTGATTGCGTAAGCTTCTTCTATTAGTAGTTGCTTAAAAGGACAAACACTTCGTTTTATTTTCGTACTTGGTGCATAATTACGCGATGCAACTTGTTATGCTTAACGCACTCTCGTTTTTTAAGGTATCTACTATGTTTACGTGTGTTTATAAACAAACAGTCAGCCTATATTTATAGATGCTTCTATCATCATTGTCGCTGTAGTATCGTTATTCTACCCGCTTTTAATTTGCGATATTTGTATAGTGGCAGTTACATGAGTTAATTACAATAAGATAAAATATGCAAATAAATATGATACATGCATACTTACTAGTTATAGTTTGCATTTAAAGCATATATTTATAGTACATTTATTTATTATCTTTCAGTATGCTTATAAGCACTTGATTTTTTTTCTCGCTAGTTTTATACATTAAACACTACAGTTAAAAGTTGGGATTAAAGGGGTTGTATCGAAAAGAGTACAATGTTAAGTTGTAGGGTGGCCAAGTTTATAAAATACGTTTTTGTTCAAGTGAAATTAAATTATTCTATGTGTACACGTAACAAAGTCTATTGACGTTAAATAAAGAGTATTGCGATTACAAAAATTACATAATCAAAATTATATTGCTGCTCGCAACTTAATTCTGTATGTATTGTAATCGTTTTTATCATTCGACATTGAGTGAATAAACTCTAGAGAAAATCTAGTAAAACAGTTTGCTGATTATAACTATGGGAATTTTAATTGTAAACTATAGCAGACATTTGTTTATCGAGTATTACACAATAGTCTAGTGAGTTGTTGCATATTTGCATAAAAGTAAATTTCTACATACGTAGCATGTATAACAAACCATACATTATTGTATCGCAAAAAGCGCTGCATAAAATACTTAAAGGTAACAAAACTCAAAACTTAGTAAAACGCATACTTATTGATTTATAACAGATTAATATTATTACGACTCTCAGTCTGATTAATACCAATCTGAGTGAGGCCTACAGGCGTCTTAAATATAAATAGTTTTTTTAGCTTACTGATTCCATAGTTTTGTTTACAGGAGGAAAAAAAAGGTAATGAGCAAGTTAACCACTATATTCAAACACAAAATTACAACATTTCTTCTATACATGTACTAGTTGTGACTATTATTGATATGGTCAACCGTTTTTGGAAGTACTGCTAAGCAATGTGCTTGCGATAAACGAAGCGCATTCATTAAGTTGCTTAGTGCTCTAAATATATAAAACAATATTAATATTAATATAAAATTACTGTCAACATCTAGCCAATATAGTTACATCTCACCATACAAGCTGGCGCTTCTTTTCTGATACGGTTATTTAATGTCACAATTTCATTTTCTTCATAAGATTCTGCTGCCAGTTTATGTACATTGTTGACTTTGTTCTCCACTGTCGTCAATAACTGTTGATTTACACAATCGGGACAATTTCTTCTACATGTTGGAATCCTGTCGTTATCGACGGTAAATTTTCAACTAAGTTTATAGAACCAGGAAAATTCATGTTTGCGGCGGATGCGTAATTAACCAGTTAGAAGTGTTTTCTGTCACAACGGTAAGTTTTGTAGCAACAATCTACAAAATTACGTATGTAACATTTTCGATAAGTATTGGCGTAAAACAAAAACTCTTACGTAAAGCATGCTTTTCGTCACCTAATATTAAGACTTTATGCGAAAAGGCGGTGATTTATGAAAGTATATAAACCAAGAGCGTAAATAATTTATTATTATAATCAGCATTACGCGCATGTGTATTTATATTCAAGCTGCTATGATTGCAAAAAAGGAGGTATAGAATTTTAAATATGCTATCGTATTATTGATCACTATCTGATGTTAGAAAGTTAAAAATAGAACAATATAACTTTACGTTTTATTTTTAACTTATAACTTTGGTTTATATATTTTATACAATGGAAATATGCAACTGTAATAAATATATGGCTGCGTAAATTTTTATCTGATTTGTACGATGCCTCACTCTTTTGATTACAAGGAGTAGGTTATTATTTGGTTGAATGAGCGGTCTGAATATTTCATGTTGTTTATTACACTATCAATCTCATCAATAACCTTAATGTGAATAACACATCCGTTGCATATGATCCGTAATATATAAAGTTTATTCAAGACTTTTAATGAATTTATGCCTAATCCAACATTGTCAATTGGAACGGTTTGTTTTTTATTGCTCTTCTATGTAACTGTTAGTTTTAAACTTCAGTAAGCAGTGCCAATATTAGTGGAAAAGTTTTCCCAGATAAAAAGATAGTAATCTAACTGTCACAAAGGATATGTACGTCCATGTGGTTAATTTTGAACGTCATACAAAGGTTGTAGCGTAAATAATGCTGTAAGGAGCAATGTGAGGTACGACAGATGACTCATCTTAAAAAACACAACAAAGAAAAATATAAAAAATATGACTCGACCAACACATATCAACGATTGAAAGGGAGGCTTGCATTGTAACTATTGATATCAAGTCGAAATTAATGTTTTAAATACGAAACGTAATGTACATTTTCCTAAAGTTGATTAAGGGATATAGTAAATACACAAGTTGTGCGGTATTTGACGGGTAAACGTTAATTCGGTATTTTTGTCGTGTTGACCACGAACCATTTTGATAATGTAGTGTCAAACTCAAAATATTAATTTAGTAAAAAGACGGCGGCAACAACAATAGAAATTTAATTTGATGGCTCAAAAAGGTATTTTATGTCACGCAAAAGCAAGGTTAGGGTGTCTTTAATGTATTATTTACAAATAGTAAATACCAATAAACCGTAATTCCTATTGCTTAAAGCATGTTTACTCACTTAATGACGGATATGTGTTTGTAATTGTAACGCAAAGTGGAAAAAAAAGTGTGTATGGAATGTTGATTGATTGGAGTGGGCAGGTACTGTAAGGTAAAGAGTCAGGAACCAATGAGAAAAGTCGTTATTTGGTAGATAAATCATTGTAGATGTATCGTTGAATTAATATATAATATAATATATGTTGATAGCGATATAACGCTTGGTATTGCTGACTACGATTATTGTTATCTGACATCAAGTGCAAAAGCTAACGTCGACCCAGATACGGATAGTAAACTTGTGCATCATTTTTACAAGTGCAAGATTCCAGCCAATAACATTTCTCCACAGATCACACGTGAAAAAAAAATAATTAGTCTGTCAACTAATGAATCATCATCGGAAAAGACATCGCACACCCGAGGAATAGACCTTCATTTTGACCAGCATACACATTCATTGATCACCTCTAATTGACGGAAGCAACAAACTGACGTCAATTAATAGAGAAGATACTTCAACAAATTCTCCGGTACCACGGCAAATTCCAGGCTACTATTACAACCAGAAACGGAAAAGATAACTTACAAGCAGTTCACATAATGCAATGCAGATTCTATACGCACAAAACTGAAGAATAAAAAAAAATACAAGTCGGCAACAAGTAGCAAAACAGCCAATCCATTAATTTAGACTACAAGTCTAATACTAATTATATATTATGTTACTCTAATTATAGGCTTGTACCAGTGAAACTCCCTATGACATTTGTGATAAAGCAATGAACGACTTGCTTAAAGGATATTCCTCCAATTTTGCTGCCAATTGTAAAAAATTCAAGATGAAGCTCCGTTCCAAAAAGGATTCTCAACAATCAATTACGATACTTTCTAAACATTGGGGCAAGTCTCGTGGGGAATATTCCTTTCTTTTTAAAATCAAGTCTGCAGAACCTCTCCCATATAAACTTGAATATGATAGCCGCCTTGTTATGAATCGACTTGGGGAATATTATCTTTGTATACCAAGAC
Source organism: Paraglomus brasilianum (assembly GCA_910592345.1). Lineage (NCBI taxonomy): Eukaryota > Fungi > Glomeromycota > Glomeromycetes > Paraglomerales > Paraglomeraceae > Paraglomus > Paraglomus brasilianum. Next base: position 16,688 of record CAJVPI010001083.1, read on the forward strand.
CACTTGAAATACGGGCTGAAAACCAAGGCCCTATATCTCAAAAGGTATTGATATAATTTTTTTATTATATTATATTATATGTTAAATTAAAACTTTAATTAATTATATATTTAATAATTTAATAGGAGGGATCAGGAGTGATTTCTCTGGATCCGGGT
>CAJVPI010001084.1:0-16842 GCA_910592345.1 Paraglomus brasilianum
TTACTGCAGAGAGTATTCGTAATTGTTGGAATCACCCGAAGATTCTTCCTAACACTAATAGAATGGAGGTGGATCTTACAGATGATCCAACGGTTGATGACTTAAGTGATCAATAAGCTTCAGACCTGAAGAGAAATCGCAGAGACGTTTAAAGAAGATATTGATGAAGTGAAATGGATGACAGTACTGAGATTCCTATTGCAAGCACCAGTAGTGCATTGAAAATGTACGATGGTTTTTATTACAACAAAACACAAGTGAGCAGATAAGACAGTTAAACAGTCTTGAAAGATTTATTAGTGGAAGGAAAAGTAGTCAAATGAAACAAACAACAATAAATCAATACTTTAATTAATTGACCATATTATCCTATATATAATATTATGGTATTACACAAATTACTATTTTCCCTAAATGCACACCCCCTCTAAATGCACGCCATGGTCTGGTCCCATACACCTTTAGCGTTCAATCGTAGGTGTAAACAAATAAAGAACGCAAAACTCCATGGTCTGGTCCCAGCAGCGTGCACTTAGAGGGTTTTCTCTGTATCTGGCGTTAACAGGCTTAGCTCGTACTAGCAAGCGTGACCGTTCTCGTTACACGAAAATTGTTAGATGTACAACCGGTCTGCCTTGAAATCATAACATCGACAATCACTTCTTAGACGTCATATTTTCGACGACAGCCGTTTCACTGACAGGATTATTTCGCCGGCAGGTCATTTAATCGACGATTTCACCGACAGTTATTTCATCGACAGTCAGTAATTTCATTTGCCTGTTCACGAACTGGTAATTTATAATTGTTTTATTCTTCGCCTTAACCGGGTCCCGACAATCAACTACCGAAAAAGGATAATTTCGAAATAATGTTGGTGAATATTTGTCGGTGAAATGATTGTCGGTGTGGAACGATTGCATAAACTTTTACAATTTTATAATGGCCAACGTTATTTACTTGATTATGGTTTTCATCGGATTGAAACGGTATCTTTCTAATAATTCATTTTCACACTCAATACTGAATAACATCGAAATATTTAAATAAAAAACCAGATTCTAGAATGAGATTTGAAGAGTAAGATAGAGGAACAGCTGGACGGGAGATGAATGACTGTAATTGTCGATGAAATGATTGTCGACTAAATGACCTGTCAGCGAATAATTTTGTTGGCAAAACAGTTATCGTCGAAATATAGCGTCTACAAAGTGATTTTCGATGTTATAATACGGACCCGTTAACTATACAGTGGATTTTTGGCCGATCTATAAAACATGAGACATGCTCTTCGTAATACGATAAAACATTTTATTTATTGTTACTTAATAGCTTTCTTATACCATTTTATTCAATCGGCATGTTACGAATCAAGTTAACGTAAGTAGTTTTTCCCATTCCTTCTGAAATATTTTACGAAGGACCTCAACTGTGACTGTTTGGTTTTTTACCAGTATTTAGTTGACTTGTTTTTCAACCCGTGTCTTTACAAATTCTCATTCGATTGAGATCTGGGCTATTTGAGAGCTAACCTAACATTTTTGGACACTGTCGTGCAAGAAGTTCCTTCGTTGCTTTAACTGTGAGCTTAGAATCATTATCTTGTTATGTGACCGAGTTTGTCTTGTTGGTGTCACATACACAAGAAAACTTTATTGATTGGACGCGTATTTCGAAAGAAAATTTGAGATGCAAAAACTTTTTGCCCAATGTATATAATAATAAAGGGAAATTCGTTCTGTAACCAATGTTTTAACGGGGTGGTCGACTATAAAAAAATATTACAACCACACCCGTTATTCGATTGCGAGCAAATAATTCCATTTATGAATTGTTAATTTTAGTTTCCTGTTTATCTGTATATGAGACAAGTTTGTTTTTATCTCAAAGATATTTTGATCGAAAAAAAAAAGCCTTACGCTACGTCTACTTGCCAAACAGAAGCAACAAACATGTTATTATTTAACTTGGAATTAGCTAAAAAATATTGTACAGGGAAACCAACCCGTCGAAAAAATGGATGTAGCAAAAGTTGGGATAACTTATTGGCATCGATGATCATAACAATAGATATACAATATACTCTTACCGGAGATGCTATACTCAGTCAAATTATATTATATAATATATTTTTACTTAGGCAACCATTAATTACACATTTCTTACATCAAATACAACCTGCACTTTTCACTCTTAGACGAGTTATTCTTCGTCTCCACAGCTTCCGCCGAGCGTGGAATGGAAGACATGTTGTTATATTCAATGAGCAATTGTATGTTTGTACTGTGTATGGTTTTATAATAAAATTCTGTAACATCTTAAGCAAGATTCGACCGATAACCATACTGTTTTAACAAATGCTTACTGATATTTCGTGATGCATTCTTGTGGTTGTTTGATAATTAAACTAATTCATTCGTCTATCCCGATTTTCAGTTTATCCAAACATTACTGTAACCTCAAGTCATGTCCTAAAGAAATCAAATTACACTGCATTTGACAATTCTGCCTAATTACACCTTCCCCGTAACATTTTTATTTTCGATTCTGTGGCCAAGATGCTGATAAGGAACTATAGTGCATTCTAGTCCCGACAAATAAGTTTTTAAATTCAAATTACTATTACTCATTCAAAAAAGATGATAAATAAAAGTGTAATTGTGAAAGAATAAAAACTAGTTAAGCTATACAAAACTACAATTTTGGGTCATCTTCTGTATAAATATTTTTAACAGAGTAGTAACAATTCAAAGGGGGAATATTTTAATAATAAACCGGCCCTCTCTGTTATCCACGTGATCGAAATTCACATTATTTATTATTATTGGTTATTAAAACCGATCTTCATAAAACACGTGATCGAAATCAATCAAAATTAGTGTGTTAAGAAAAAAACCGTATATCTCGACAATTATGAATTCAATCAAATAAATTAGATTTGTTTGAAAACTTATTAGTTGCTATGCCGCCGTTATTTCCAAAATTAATTCGCATCTGCTTTTCATGGAGTGGACTGATTATTAACAATCTCTTGAGGGATTGCATTCCACTTCTCAGCCATAAATTTCATTAGCTCGTTGACATTCGCTTCTCTTCATGGTTTACCACATATTTTTAATTGAGTTAATGTCAGGACTGTCAATTAATGGATCGATAAATTTTTTAGCAACACGTGACGTGTGCTGTCGTGTTGCAAACGCCACGTCCTCTCATACATTCTTGAAGTTGGTTTGCAATATTCTCATAAAATGGACCATCCATAATGTTTATAAAGCAATATAAGGATGCTTTTCCCATTGAGAAATAACTCCCCACGCCGTAGCTTTCAAATGGGTCTATCCCCAATTTTGTGCCACCTTTGCAAAGGCCGTCTCATCTGTGAACACTGTTAGGTCCTACATGTACCTGTACCTATGCTTTTCGCATCGGCGTTCCTAGAGGCGCAGACCTTTTTCTTCTGTTTTGCGTCCGTTCCCTTGCTTGTGCCCTTTTTTGAGATTACGCTGGACAGTACGAAGCGGAATATTTGTTATATCATGTATTGCTTGGCTGGATCAGTACCGTTGAGCCAATAGTGTTTTAATTGTTTGTCTTTGGACTCCGAGCTTCGCGTTAACCATCTTTACGAAAAAAAAAAGTACGTAAAAGTACGCATGAAAACCTGTCAACGGACGTGGAATTGATTGTATTGATAGTACATTTATTATTAATAACGCTTTTTTTTATGTATTACAAAACGAATATTCTGTAACACTGATAGCGTAATGTATAATGCTAAATTAATTAAATAATCGAATACAAGTATGTATTGTAGCGATGATATTTTTATTTTTATTTATTTCACATATGTTCGGCAACGAAAGACGCAGCTACAATAAACGAATGCAAGCTTTTCTATAAAAATAACTCCTGAACTGTCTGACAAAAAACTGCATGAACTTTTTAGCCATTTCCAAATATGTTAATGGCTATGCCGCTACTTGGATGCCGCAAAGAATAGAATATGGATAGGAATACTTGTCATTGGTTTCTTTGAAGCGAGAGCAAACATTATACAGATAACTCTTAAAGTGTGTATCGGGACCAGTGCATTTAGAGCATAGCAGTTTGTAATGCAATGTGATTGTAGGATAAATACAGTAGGAACCTACCGCCAATAAAATTTGGTATAGTGTATGCAATGATCAACTATGTCAACACAAGCAATCTTATTTTAATTCTACGATTAAGGCGGTCATGAGACAAGGTTGATACGATCTCTAAGTTTGTTCGGTGCAAACTATAACTACGCAATTGCGAATGGTGTCGGAAATATTGACTACAAGTTGAACACTTTTTTTTGAGACAGACAACGCAAAAATTATTCTGCAATAAATAGCAACAAAGATTTATAATAATTCACTCTCGTGGGTACGGCGATGGCGATATCGCTGTCCTTTGTTGCGACATGATCTGGCAGAATGGTACACAAACTCAGTTAAATTGTTGCTGCTTGTTCACACGAAAGTGCTACTCGATTAAAAATACCACATACTCCGTTCTCCAGACGATCTAGTGACCAACATTTTGTTTGTATCATCGTTTAACAGTGTTTCACCTAATTCTTTATTTGTATGCAGGGAACACTACTGGGTCAAACATAATCTTTGGTGGAGAGCTCGATAAAGACGATAATGACGAATTTCTAATACCTGTTGAGATTTTATAGTAATAGAGCTGCGGAAGATATGTATAATTAGTCAAACATTTGCTCATATGTTATCGTAGAACTTGGAAATATGCACTATTCTTAAAATGCGTCTAGGCTGGTTTTCACAATTTTATTAATACGTGTTGCGATTAATGATCTGCTTATACAAAATGGCGTATGTACCTGATTTGCATAAAAGGCGGTCCTTTGTGACCTATTAGCTTTTGCATAACGGGACGTGCATATGAACCTAAACTCCGTCAACTATAAAAAAGAAAGATCAGCAAGAATATGTTGTACATGATATTCTTTACACTGGTCAACTTTTTAACTTTAGCAGAACCGTCCTGGGTTGTTGCAACAAATTGCATAGATATTGTAAGGGCTTCTAATCCTTCTTTAACAGAAATAACAGGCAACTCGTCTTTCTCATTATTCTGACTTTCATATGCACAGCGTCGATATAAAATTATATTATGTAATTGATTACGTAAATGCATGTTCTTGCATAAAATACACGGTAATGCAAATAGACAAGTGCGACAGTTTTTAAACAATCTCCAAACCCCAGACGCTCATTGGGGGACAGCAAACTTGGGGTATCTTAAGAGCACATGGTTTCAATAATTGCCATTATGCGTTAAGCGAGGTTATTGACTCATTCAACGACTTACTTTCTATGGTATAATTAAAAATTGTAAGTAAACAGAAAAAAAAAACAAAGTCTTGAATAAGTTTATCAATCGGTATTGAGTATATCAATATTCGATGGGTCAAATCATCAAAACCTTGCAAGTTATTTGTTTAATAAAATAACAAGACAGCAGACTGTACTATTTTAATTCAAAAGTAAAAGCCAATGACCGACTGGATGAGATTACAAATTGTTAACAGTCCACTAAAACTCGATTCATAATTATAGTACGTTTGTGCAGTTTTACGGTTGGTTTTTTGTAATTACTTTGGCGCACTTGACGTGATAAATATTAACAATGATAATAATAGTATTGTTCCAAAACCAGTTGACTGTTCGACAAAAACTAAAATATAGAAATTCGGCGGCAACACCTAGAGATGAGATTAGAACCTTCAAAGCAATTAATGAAACGTTTGTTAATGATTATCGGAAATGCAAAACCGTTTGTGTTGTAATAAATGGACTCTTGGGAGCACAGCTATAACCGGCTATAGTCAGACATAATCAAATTAGTTTTTTACTTGAAACACATCACAGCTCTTACGGTTAAACGAGCCGTTTTATTTATTTCCTCAACGCTTGAACTTTTATTTACTAAAAATTATACATATCTTGGCTTGAGTTCAACATCTTGTAATTAAAATCGGTTACTGATGCATTGCTACTAAGTTAATTTAAATACAAGTAACAGCAAATACGAACGTAGAGTTATTACAAACAATATAGGTTAACTGCAAGTTTCAACGTCTGTTCAGTACATTAATCGAGACAACTTGATTATTTAGGAAAAGTGCTTTAGAATCCCCTGCATCACATTAGCCTTGAAGCAATTCTAAATATATCTTGCCATAAAACAGAACCAGTAATACTGTCGCAATGTTTGTAACGCATCGGAGTCCTATAACTACATTATTGTGTAGTAAAAGTTATTGAATCGATCAACAACAAATACTCGGGCATATAATTTTCTAACAGTATTATCAAACGAATGTTTTTGTTGTCACAAATATCCGGAATTTAATCACGCAAACAAAAAAATTTTATTTTTGTTATTTTTGTATGCTTAAATTTCGTACATACTGTACATTGCCAAATACAGTTACTAACTATGTGTAATCTATCTTTTCCCCCTCCCGCTTAATTGCCCGATTTTTCATACCTAAGGAAGAGAGCATCATTCAGACCTTTTATTCCTGACGAATTATTGTTTGAAGTTCAACTGTTGAAAGTTGGGGTTTTTCCTTAACCTTAAATCTACTTCTTTTTCACTTTCCTTAAGTATTGCCCACAGGTTCTCAATTTATATCTGGCGAGGAAGAAGGCCAATCAAGAATTCGAATACCATGGCGTTCAGTCATTTCGCTTGCCTTGTGGACTAGAAGAATTATCCTGTTGAATTAATATTAATATTGTAATACCAATTTTTTGTATCGGTTACACTGCATGATATTTATTATTATGTACCGGACCAAAATTCCGGATAGCATGTGCCGATTATCAGGCAATATTGGAATTTGATTAAAAAATGTTAAATAAATTAGTAATAGTTGCCAATAATTGACAAACAGAATTGGGGGGTTTTTTTTAGATTTATTTGCCTTGCATAATATTACATACGACAAGAGTCTAGAAAAGAAGAGTCCAAAAGCCGTGTAATTGTTCGAGTGCGTTATCTGGAAAAGTCTACTTTAAGTGTCCTTTATTGTATGTAAAAAAAATAAGTTTAATAAATAATCCATTCATTTGCGTATAGTAATAGTCTTAGTTATATAAATACCATTATAATAAAAGTTGCGTAATGGCCGGAGATTGTTGAATAATTAATATTGTATACATACTATATATTATATTTTATGCATATTTGATAGTTCCCGGATGTCTTCAATCGATAAGGAATCCCTAAAACTGGGAAGCAACACAAGGGCGTAAACACAGCAAACAATCGTCATTAGAACAATAGGCATAAAAATCTTTGAAATTCTAACTCCTAATAAATACTAACAATAACGTATTATATAAATTCTAGTTCAAAGACTCTCGGCTCCTGTTTATCGGGGGTTGGCTTGTTTTTTCAACTAGCGAAAAATTGAATAATTAAATAGTACGAATATAATTTGAGAACAGCGGTCCATAACTATATATGTACGCAGTGCAACCCATGCATATACACATCATAACAACTACGCCACTTATAAGCACGGAGCACACAAACCAATCATTATGACTTCTACTATTCTTAATACTGTAATACTGGGAACTTCGTTACCAAAACGCTTTGAAAACTTTCCCTTTTGGTATATGACGCCGTTGTTTCCGATGGAAGATTCGTTTTTCTTTAGGCGGGTGGCGTTTGGCACAAATAATCGGCTTTTCCAATACTGGTAAAAAATTGGCTGTTTTTTTACAGGTTTCAATCTATAATATGTGTTTTTTTGCTCCCTATCCAATTGCTTTAAGCGTCTGTTATAACCAAGGAACAATTCCAATGCAGATCGGTGTAGCCTCGATTGGTTTTCCATGAATAGTTTTATATTGATTCCTAAGTTTGCCGGTTTAAACTGTCTTCTTGCAAGGAAGGTTTGCGTTCCTTTATTAATGAACGATTAAACGCTGAAGGATGAGCTTGTGCTTTAACATACACGTGCGATATACATTGTATCATTGTTCACCACATGGTATGATACAAAAACGGCAGTGAAGTCCCTGCATGATGCCATTCCATTGAAGGAAAGGACAAAGCCAAATCTTTGTTCTATTCAACTTCTATAGCTTCTTTCTATAAGAATCATCATTGTCTCATTGTCTACGAAATACTAATGCCGTACCTCTCGGGACAACACAGACATTAACTAATAGCAATTAACATTAAGGTTACCCTAATTAATAATTGTGACGTTATACAGCACCAGTTCCATGTAAGGCGCACTGTAATTAGGCACTACATTTATTTCAAAGAGTTATAGTAAATAGTCTCTTATTTACTTCTTAATTAACAAAAGCCAGTTTCTAAAGTGAGGTTGAAAGGAAAAATAGATTGAAAGAGAAGAGTTAGACGAAATTTGCAACTTTCCCAAGACGTTGTGTTTATCGACTATAGCTATCGGCGAAATAAAACGGCCGTCGGTGAAAGTTGTAACTCGGTGAGATGAAATAAATTGTCGGTCGATGCTTGTCAGCCAATCATGAATTGACAAACGTTATATTATTAATACACCTTATGTCGATTTTTGTTTGATCGAGAATAATGTAGCTAATCAACACTTATGATACATGAAACACAACACTACTCTCTAATAAGGCTCTTAATACTATTCGTCTTCCAAATTGCCGTCTACAAACATTACGAAATTCGATTTGCCAAATAAAAGTTGCATATGTTCATCTTGCCATAAGAATTTATAGCGTAAGGGATAGACTTGTTCCTGAGATACAATAATCATGGAAGCATAGCAAATCCTAAGACTTGTTTCAGCTTGATATGAATTACGTTACTCGGAAGATAAAGACGAACTTGTGAGTGTGCCGCGATATGGAATTACAGATTACATGTAAATTCAAGTTGCATGAAACCTATTTATCGAGACACAGTTTCAATGTTGGGACTTGTGCGGCTATAGTGATTGCACAAGGATGGTTTTTGCTCATCTAAACGTTGGAGTTATTGTACGATTGTCTCATGTCTTCCTCTTTCCTTATCATATTTAAGATTACCGAATGCACAACTATTTTAACAACGTTCGTACTATTATATCCTTATAACCGTTCGATAGTTAAGCTTTCTCTATCCTGCTTTTCTTCTTATCCAAAACTTTTCTCAAGTCGCGGAGAGAACTCAAAACGTTCAAAATTGACAATTCTACCCTGTAAGACGCTTTTTCTATTTGTTCAATAGGTAGCGTGTTACAATATGGCGCGCGATATATTACAATACTGACCGTGGTGCATAATATTTTGAACACAACAGTTTCATATCATGCGTTCTACTGCAGGTCTTCATGGTCCTTATGGTCGACTAACTCGGTATGTGTTGCCAAAATTTTTTGCTAAAAGCAAGATAGTCGGTTGATAGCATCTAGCGTGCATATTCGGATCTACGTATATGCAATCAGACTAGACTTATTTAGCATCCTTTGTTGTATGTATTGTACAATAGTTTCTTTATGTTCGGCGGCGATAACGCAGCCACAAATAATGAGATACAAAAAATGTATATAAAAACCGAACTTCTGAACCTACGTTCGCGTAAATGAACTTACGTTACGATCGTATTATGACTGACAAACCGATAAACAATAAACGCAAGTGAAGTAAACTTAAATTGTAATATGATATTAAAATTTAATATATAATTTTCCTTGGATTACAACCACATTGGATTAATACATATTATATTTCACACAGTCAAGAAGCTTATACGTTTTACAACAAGTTTTATTCCCGTCGTTATTATTTTACAACCGTGCAACGCCCTTTGGAGAAGACTCTTATCTTGTTGGTCGAACCAGAGCATTTAACAGAGCGTCTGTAATACCTCCAAACTTACAGAAACCATCATTACTGATCGCAACAGCAGTGTTATTAAAAGTATGAGTAGAGCGTGGCCGACAAAGGTATGCTTCTTGACCATAATAAGTTGTGTTTGACTATACTGATATGTACTCATTAACGTCTAATCTCTTATCTGTACAAAGGTAGATGAAATCCTTGTTAGATTTGGCAATGGAAGAAATGGAAGAAGGATGAGAGCAACCCATCTGAATCATAAAACGGCAAAACAATGTGCTGATAGATGGAAAAACATTTTGAGATGTATGTACTTTTATTTAAGCAACATTATTCTTGGTTTCAGTTAGGAGTTCAGGTGGCTTGGTTTTTACGCGCGTATTGTTCAGCCCGTAACTTACTAACATATATTCCAACAGATAATCCAACAGATATTGACAGACCATTTACCCCTTTTGAGTGTAATATGATTCGGCAGTTGTACCAAAAATATGGCTCTCGATGGGGAAGAATGTCCACAGTTCTCCACCGCCCTCCTCAAATGATAATGGAATGCTGGATTTCTTTAAATGCTATAGACGAAGCGAGAATACGCGAACAAACACGCGAGCAAACACGCGAGCAAACACGCGAGCAAACACGCGAACAAACACGCAAACAAACACACGAAACATGCGAACAAATGGCTATTCAACGATTTCTTTCTTGAAACCTCTTCGGCACGATTGCGATTGCGTTTTATGGAACATAATGTAAAATATGCAATATGAACAAAGCAAATAGTGTGAGAAAATAGCACTGTTCCCAAAATATATGGCTGAAATATACATGCAAGCAGAGTAATCAAATTCATCAGGGAGGACCATTAAGGCATATGCACAAAAGAATTTATAAGATTATCTTTTTTTTTTTGAATCGTCAAGAGACTCGTTATTAAATAAACGACACCGATTATGTATGATCGATTATGATATTATTAATGAAAATTATGTTGTCAATGTAAATCGTTTCTTTTTATGATAGTATAGAATTTTTTCAATGTCTTGACCCGTATATAACATGAGCGCGCTTTCTTTCATGTTTGCTGATAGTTCATCTAATCGTTTTAATGCTTCATTTTTCAGACGTTGCTGATTAAAGGTTTTCTAACTCATTATTCCTTTTCAAAAGCACTTCATGTGCTGCATCCTGACAAGAATAACCTTTTTCAAACGAATCATGAGCTAGCAATTCGTTACTGTCATCAGAGAATTAAATATTTTTCTCTGTTGCTTATGAATCTAAAAAAAAAGTCGTTTATTTAGTAAGTGTTTAATGAAGAACTCTTTAACAGTATTTACTCATAAAAAGAGTGCTTATTCAGAGTCAAGTGATACAAATAATTCAGGAAATACTTGGTTTTTTTCCTACTGCAGCATGTCGCTAGATTTAATCCTCTATTGTACCAATGGCAAGAGAATCAAATAGATAAGGCAAGTCTTTGGCTTCTGGTTTCCAGCTCCTAGTAAAGGAAAGCATAGGTTTAAACTCAATTTAAGAGAGAACCCGCTTTGTAAGGTCTCGTGGATTCAAACCACATCTCGTAAAGAGTGTGTTTCTGTCGTTAGTTTTGATTGATAAGTCAAGATATCAAACGCCACTAGCACGATTATAGATTATTCTACAAATTTTTAAAATGTCTCCGACTGAGTATATTACTTAACTAAAAAGTCACGCCGGCCCATATTAATGTGAAAATCTATACTAGAAATTTTACACAACACGACTTATTATGATGTGAATCCATTCTCATTTTCTGTCACTTTCATCAAACTCATCTCTTACTCTTGCTTTATTTTATACATGTCAATAAAAAACATCTTTGCAAAAACAAGAAATAGGTAACATCAAATTGGAATATCCATTATCTAACACTAGCAGAACTTGCAACAAAACACTGTTTGTTCTGCCCTTAATACTGAGAATTCTTTACATTATTTGATTTATTCCAAGCACATAATGTACTGTATATACAGTAAACCTGTTACATCCATAGTTCACACTTTGTTATCCAAGATCCAGTGGATTGGGCGATTGCCAGCCTTGATCTATATCCTGGCATGTGAACTGCCTAGACAGACATTAAACATTTATACATCAGGAACTTAGGATATTGCACTATAACGAAGTTTATATAATAATTCATCAAATAATACATTTGTGTTACTTGGGGGAGGGCCTGGGTTTGGGACATTTGGCGATATGCCAATTGCACATACATATGTAATGCTTTTCAAAGAATAATACACTACCTACTCAAAAGTCACTGACACGCATAATTTCGTAATAAACGATTCAAATGCCATACAATCTTAACTGTATTTTGCGCTTTTTCTAACCTACAAATCTGCAAAATTTTATTATATACAGTACAGTAAACCCTCTCTAATATCAACCCCACGGGACCGGCCAATTTCGTTGTATATGCGGGGTTGGATATCATAGGGGGTGTTAGGGTTTTATTTTGGTTACGTGAAACCGGGTATAAGCAGTCTCAACCGTTTACTTATTAATATATAATGAAAATTTGCAGATTGGTAGGGCAGAAAAAGCGCGAATAGATTGTATGGAATTTGAATAGTTTATTACGAAGTTATGCGCAATTAACGAAAAAATTGAGGGGTGGTTAGTGACTTTGAGTAGGTAGTGTACAGGCATTTCTGTGTTAATAATTTAAAATTTAAGAATGTCAATTTGTTCTTCCTGATAAATGCTAACAAATGATGTTTAGAAAGTTGACAAATATTACTGTGAACAAGGGCCTACCTTTATCATATGCAAAATTATTACATAATCACAGCAGAAATTAGAAACATCCTTTTCAGGTAAATTTAATCTTAGTTCTGCCCATGGCTTAAAGCCTTAATGAACCTGAAAATATTATGTTATACGGTTTGTTAATAATGGTGTGTAGACCCACAAAATGCACATAATTCTGCCATGAGCTTGCTCAGAAAAGGAAAATTTAGATTTTCCTTATTAATAATTAAGAGTGAAAATTTATGTTTATAAGGTATGATATCAAAGTTGATATATGCGAGGGAATTAGGTATGTAAAGGGAATACCAACATTTTGATGTTAACGGGTGGTCAACTATAAAAAAAAATATTACAATCATGCCCGTTATTTGATACAAATTTGTTTTTATCTCAAAGATGGCTTGATTGAAAACAAGCCTTGCTATGTTTACTAACAACAGAAAGTTAAAAATTCTCGATTATCCAACTTGGAATTAGCTAAAGGATATTGTACAGGGATTAGAAAAATGAATGTGGCATAAGTTGGGAGAAGCAATATCATTATGGCCATAGGTAATGGATATTACAATCTACTATTACTATGATATATTTGTTGTATATAATTTGTGTCGCTATATAAATCCCGGATTTATATATAATTTGTGGTACGCAATTTATATATTAATATGGGGCGTGCTGCAGTGAACTTGTGACGTCACTCAGGTATCTTAATTTTTAATTACTTCCTTATTTTCAATCAAGGTCACTTTTTAACCTTAATCTGAGCACTCTGTTGAGAATTTACCACATGAAAGGTTAAATCTCGGTCGAACGTGAATGTGTATAGTATTTCTGGACTTCTGAGGTATAGGTGAGTTGTTTTGACAATTATTTCAACTGAATCACAATCTCCATGTTGTTCCCATCTAGATTACGTTGTAAAAAAAAGGTCATTCTATTTTTACAGAGAAACAACAATTATAGAATCTACACGATTGCCTTATCCATCCTACTAATTTCACGCAAAGCTATTGATCATAATTCAGATACCATTCGCAGATGCATTTTGATTGAGTACTGTCGCGCGAATTTCACGACAACTTTTCGTTCCTCATCTTGGCTCTCAGTCTTCATGTACGCGATCCAGAGTCGCTTTCCTTTCATCATGAGTCGCTTGTGATAGTGTAGCTCGAGCTCAGTTCCAACGCTCAGACTACGAGGCTGGGCACCATTGGTAATCGTTTTGGGAATATCTACCAGCTCCATGATGTCTTTGTAGTGCAGTTCAAGATCTTTGATGCATCTGACAAGAGCGCGTAGTGTGCGGACGATATAATCCAAGGTAGCAGTATCATAGGCCGCCTTCTCCAGCGGGATGACTGTCGTCAGCCGATCAATGCAGACTGCATCGGAAAAAACGGCGCCACATATCGACAGGTATGTGCCTATGGAACCAAAGTAATATGTATTATATTAGTGTAAACGCACATAAGAAAGGAGAGAAAGCGATGAAGAGAAGGATGTACGCATACCTTCCAGAAGAATAAGAAATGTGGGAAAACACGTGCGCTCTGCGATAACTGCATTCTCGTTCGCGAGCCTCACTGCGAACTTGGTACATAGTAGCACGAGTTCTGTGCATATGCACAAGTACCCGATGGGAAGTCCGACTTTACCTCAAGGTTGCATACAAGGAACTGACATTCGCCCGTAGTGAAGAATGTACCATCAGTCTTCATGTTGTCACACGCAGCGAACCAAAGGCAAGCCGATGAGTCGCAGGAATCGAACGATGAGTTCTTGCCGTTGAGCTTCGTTCACTAGATATTTTGATGCGAGCAGAACGAGCTCCTCTGTCAGGACTCAACATCGTAATACTTCATTTTCCTCATCGACTTCACCCTCGATCCCGTTGAGACGTCTCAGAAACGTGTCAAAACTGAATGGTAGAACTGGACGGGGATGTCCGAGCAACCTGGATTGCGATGGTTGTAGAGAGGAGGTCCATTTTCCTTCGTGCACGACTTTGGTCCGGATGCCTTGGCGTAATCGGTGGGCGACGGAAGGTTTTCCAGGTCTTGCGGCATTTTCTTCCGTGGTTCCGCTATGTAGGGTGGGCAAAGAGGTGCATAAGCGAGTGTCAATTCCAAACCCCCTTGTAAACAATTATGTATCTCCTTACACTCGTCGTTCCCTTCATTCTCATTCTTCCGTTTTCGATGCGTAGATGAGCGCTCTGTGAATAAGATTTGTCGTTAAGTAAATTCAATCCAATAATAGAAGCCGACACACGTCAGGTACATTCGCGTACCTCGAGGACGCTCGATAAATAAAGTCGAATGCCACGTACCCTTCAATTCATCGATGTAGCCAGCGATGACACTTGCAGGTCCACGTTTCATGCCATCTGCCATGAGCTTTCTTCTGTCGGCGTCAGGAACGCACGGCCTTTAATCTTTTGCTTTTGCAAATTTTCGAGGTCTTCATCGTCCAAATCATCAGAGAATTTTGCTTGAAGGTGCCCGATGAGCTGTTCCGTGCTCCATCCTCTGATGTCGGTAATGGAAGGCGGTTGCGTGGCAATGACAGAGTTCAGACCCACAACACCCACATTTGTGAGATCGGTCAATGGCGTTCTCTCAGATTCACTTCGCTTCTTCTATAATGAAATGGCATCAGATCGGCCACATCAGAGATTAGGGAATCCCAATACAATTAGTGTTGATGCATACATTCAGCTCGCCCTGCCCTTTCTTGCGACGGGTTCCCTCCACTTCATCATCGTCCACATGCTCATCGTCTCTGTTGAGACTGTCCGATGCCACCAGTTTCTCATAACGATCCTCGTAACCATGCGCAATCTCGGTCATCGTTACAGCAGCACCCGAGGTAGACGCCAGGATATAGGCGTGAAACTTTCGTTTACAAGCTTTTCGCAGACTCCTACATTCCGTAGACTGATAAAAAGTTAGCGATATCTGATAATCATTCACAAGGAAGACAGGACTCACTTCGTCATATTCCAGTAATTCTCCAACAAATTCTTTAACAGGAGTCGGGGTATAGCGATGACTTTGTATGAATCTGAGGCTGCTTGTCCAGTTGTCAACGATCTCGTTAAAAGTACTCGGCCCTTCAGAAGTAGAGGAAAGAATCAAAATAGCGGCCAAACGACCACCGCCGCGCCTCCGTGTTCCTAAAGAAAGCCTTGTGTTTTAAATTTGTAGTTTTTGAAAGCGTCCGGAATCTTTGGCTCCATGAAGTTTCGAGATGTACACTAAAGATATAGAGCGCGCTTGGGTAGACGCGTAAATTTTGTTGCGGGCTTCGGAAACCCTAAAGTTATACGTACGAGGGAGAGCGTTACACGAGACGGACTGCGTGTTGCCCGTCTATAGTCATTTCAACCATTTTATGTATTATCCCCCCACGTCTTGCGCGTGCGGCCCGGAAGCATGCCTTCCAACCGGCACACCACTCCCAGTATGATCCTTTCCCGCTTTGGGCACTTCGACATCACGAGCAGCGAAGAGGTCACCAAACATGCAACCTCTATTTCCATCTTCATCTGCCTGATCATTAATTACCACGCTTAAAATTCCTGAATCTGCAAGACTTCAGATGAGTGGTAGTTTATGGTCCACGTGGGCAGCTCAGCGAAGGCGAACGTCTTCCCGCTTCCTGCCTACTGCGATTTTACCACGCTTGCCTTTCCTGGGTACGTATGTATTCAGATGAGTGGTCGAACTGCGGTCGGTTGGGCAGGCTCGGCAAGTGCGAGAAGCGTTCCAGGAAATGAGTTTGCTGATTAGACGGCATTTACAAAAGATACGTCTCCTCATGCTCCACAGTTCTTTCATGGCATGCTAATGAACCTAGTTCGCATGATAGCATTTCTTTTTTTCATTATGTTAATAGGATCGGGCATGATTAACAGGGCTCTTTTAAGTTCAATTTTCAAAATTTTATTATACTGAACTACACTTTTATTCGTTATTCTCCTTTCCCTTTACGTTCTATGTATTTTTGTGTTGTTGAGTAGAGCAATTTAAATTGCTTGATAGCCAAATGATTGAAGAACGCATCATACGATGACAATATATTGTGTGATATCTGTTGTATTAGTGATTCAACTTATGATGATATAATCGTTGTCATTGTCGAAAGAGGCAAA
>CAJVPI010001085.1:0-16839 GCA_910592345.1 Paraglomus brasilianum
ACGACAATTCACTAATTGATCTCAACAAATCGTTAGAGATTGAACCAAACGATGCGTGGGCATTGAGTCGAAGGGGAGGTGTCTATATAATTTTAAAACAATACGACAATTCACTAATTAATCTCAACAAATCGTTAGAGATTGAACCAAACGATGCGTGGACATTGAGACAAAGGGGAAGTATCTACTTAAATCTAAAACAATACGACAATTCACTAATTGATCTCGACAAGTCGTTAGAGATTGAACCAAATAATACATATGCATTGAGTCGAAGGGGAGCTGTCTATCTAAATCTAAAACAATACGACAATTCACTAATCGATCTCAACAAATCGTTAGAGATTGAACCAAACGATGCGTGGACATTGAGACAAAGGGGAAGTGGCTACTTAAAGCTAAAACAATACGACAATTCACTAATTGATCTCAACAAATCACTAGAGATTGAACCAGACAATGCGTGGACATTAAGTCGAAGGGGAGCTGTCAATTCACTAATTGATCTCGACAAGTCGTTAGAGATTGAACCAAACGATGCGTGGGCATTGAGTCGAAGGGGAGCTGTCTATCTAAATCTAAAACAATACGACAATTCACTAATTGATCTCAACAAATCGTTAGAGATTGAACCAAACGATGCGTGGGCGCTGGGTACAAGAGGAGGTGTCTATATAGATTTAAAACAATACGACAATTCACTAATCGATCTCAACAAATCATTAGAGATTGAACCAACACTTGTATTGAGTTCAAGGGCTTATGTTTATACAATGCTTGAACAGTATGGCAATGCATTGAATGATGTCAACAAAGCATTGGAAGTCGAACGAGATGATGTACGTGCACTGTCCGTAAGAGGGTATATTTATAGTAAACTCAAACAGTATGAGCGTGCATTAAGCGATGCCAACAAAGCATTAGAAATTGAACCGAATGATGAAGATATATTGAGCGTGCGTGGGCATGTTTATTGTAAACTTGAGCGATACGAAAATTCCTTAAGCGATCTCAACAAATCATTGGAGATTGATCCGAATAATGAGTGGACATTAATGTTCAGGGGTGAGACATATTACATGTTGAAACAGTATGACCGTGCATTAATTGATCTAAATAAATCATTGGAGATTGACCACGATCAAGTCGACGCATTGACTATAAGGGGAAACGTCTATCTCGATTTAGAAGAATACGACAGTTCATTAAATGATCTCAACAAGTCGTTAGCAATAAAGCCAAATAATGCACGTGCATTACAAATACGGGGTAATGTTTATTTCAATCTCAGAGAATATCACAATGCATTGAACGATTTCGACAAGTCATTGGAGATTGAACCAAACGATGCGCGTGCATTAAAAACAAGAGATCAAGTTTATAAGATGCTCAAACATGATATAAGAGATAATGCGGATATTTGAGAAATTACTAAATTGAACACGTGTTCTAACGTTCAAAATGTTTACATATTTATTATATAATACAGTTTGATAATGGTTTCCACTTCGATATAAACTAGTATGTCTCAACTTTTGCAAGAAAATATTTGGCTTTTAATAGGATTTAATTGGTAGCATTCCTGAGCAGTCAGAACGGTCTGCAATAATACAATTAAAAAAAATATAACTATGGTTGTAATTTTAAAAATTCGATATTATTAATCGCAATATTGTATGTCTGCGATTGCGACGGAAAAAAAAATATTATCCCTCCATGGTTTTTATGAAAGATAAATAAACTATTTGCGAGATGGGAAGAGAAGAAGTCGCCAAATTTTAAGAGAAGTCTGAAGAGTGAAATGAAAGGCAGAAATAGGAATGATAAATGAATTAGAGTCAGAAATAGAGAGATTAAAAAAAAAACCGTTCAAGACTTACGGAGCCTACGCGCATGAAACATGCAATCTCATATGGCGCCTACGTCAATTAACTACTCAAATTGAAGTTAAAAAGTGATCTTGATTAAAAGTAAGAAAAATTTTAGTTATTTTTTTTGTATAAATCCCAAGTGTCAAAAAAATAAAATTTTTTAGACGAAGTTATCATATTGATAATAATAAAAATGGATAGATAAAAAGAAGATTCACATTCTGCTTGGCTATGATACTATTATGCAAAGAACCAATGTTAATAAAGTTGTCGTTGCCAAGAATCTGAAAGATGAAGGGTTTTTCAAAATAACCAAGGAATAAAAAAATGACTTGTGACAAATAATGCCAAATAAGTTGATCTCTTTTATTATAATCTTGGTTTACTATTATAGTTTTTTGTGTTATATAGTCTAGTTTTTTTCTATATGTTAATGTGGTCGAAAGAATAAAAAAAAAGATAAGGTTACTCGATAGAAGGCTGCTGGATTTGTTTTCTTCTATTTATATTCCCCGTTTTTTTCCCTCTCCTTATTTTATTATAATTGGCATTAGTATCAGTCTATTGGTTGTTCTTGGTAATTTCAGACATTAGTTATGGTATTCCTCCAGCATATACCGCCCATAATTTATACCCTATTTATTACGTAGCAGTA
Source organism: Paraglomus brasilianum (assembly GCA_910592345.1). Classification (NCBI taxonomy): domain Eukaryota; kingdom Fungi; phylum Glomeromycota; class Glomeromycetes; order Paraglomerales; family Paraglomeraceae; genus Paraglomus; species Paraglomus brasilianum. The sequence continues at coordinate 2,527 of CAJVPI010001085.1, forward strand.
AAACCAGGCAAATTAATTTCAAGACAATTGACAGCGATCAAACTTGCAAATACATAAAATGCACAAACTTTATTATCTAAAAATTGATAAAAGCGACAAAAAAAAAAGAATATAAGGTTATTATTGCCTCCGTGCTTCACCGTTAATGTTATCGAAAATTCATTACTTTGGGCCCATATACTAAGTTAATACATGGTATGAGACGTCGGGAGACATAATGTAAACGGTTAAATACTGGTAATACCTGAATTTTTATATTAATTTAGAGTTCTTACTGTATATACTATACAACTATAGTATCGAATGATGCGTTAATCGTACAATCGCAATTCCAGAAAATTTGAAACCGCGTTTGACATGGAATTGTCTGCAGTCAATAGAAGCAAATATATAGCCCATTATCAATACGATGCCCTTCCTACACAAATACCCTGGTAGGTTGTATATTTTATTTTTATATAGACATAATTCTATATTAAACATGTTACAACTTCAAGTAAAAACTGTCTTAGTTCGTTCAATGTTAGTCACACTTGTAATAGACAAATTTGAAATACGTTATTCCCAAAGACAAGCATAGCCACAGCCATGTCACTTCACTAAACAAAACGTTTCCAAAATGTTATCGTAATCACACACAATGGTTGATCTTCTAGCCACATCAGCCATTTTTAGCTCACGTAATCAATATTTACTTTGTCTGGCTTTTTGTTGGATGCTGTCTGCCCCATATTAATATGTCAGTTGCATCATAGTAAAATTCCTGGAATTGATGTAGACATTAAAGGCTGTTAGATTGTATAAAAGTCGTTATGTAAAAGCACAAAATAGGGTGCATCTATTATGTCTATTTTATTAGAAATCAGAGAGTTAACATTATCAATGTTAAAATAACTGTTGCTTGGATAACTACTTTGTTACAATCTGCAATTCAATTGTGAGTTTGGAACTAAGTGTATTCACAAAGATGATGTTTAACTAATTAATTTTTATTAGCGCATGTTTGAATATCTATCTATCCGGGCTGCAATAAAACAACAGATTTCTGTATCTTTGATTCTAAGTTGTAGATTCTAACTCGATTTGAATAATAATTGTATTCTACCGTTCGCTCTTTACTAATAAAGGAGAGCATTAGTTGTTTCAATACTCGGCTAGACGCTGGCCTGCTAAAAAAATTGTAAAACGTTATAAACTATATTCACTAATACTAATTGAGTAAGTTGACATTTTTGTTGATTGTAAAATTTCACGTGCAGAATATGATGTGAGTATATTGGTCGTTTTATCATTTTTATAAAACTGGCGGCTAAGCTTAGAATTTTCGTTGGACTTGAACTTGGAACTGAGCAATTGACGGTGAAACTAATCATATTTATAACTAAAGGGACACTTTTTCCGTTGGAATCATTACGGACAGTTTCTAAATGTGTACCCTTGCAAATGGTTGTAATTTAAATAAAACTTTTTAATTCTGCTACTATTTGACCGTGGAGAGGGGCCATATTGTAATATTCATATCAAGGCATATGTTTTGTGAATCTACGTTTTCGGGTGGATGTACCATAATGGCGTGTTGACTGTAAATTGCCTTATTATTGGTTACCGTAGTTAAGACTTTAATTGACGGCTCCTAATATTAAGTAAAATCCGCCAAGGATTACTTATATTACTGCGTAATAGTCGATAATAATAAGTACGGTTTTGTCACTGCCCCTTAATTTTGTTTTAAATTATATTTACATAAAGATTTACCGATCATTTTAATAATCCTAACCAAAGGTGTATGGCGTATTTGGTCACAAATTCTTTTCACGTGGTCCAAGATCTTACACATCGCATCAATATCTGGGTTGTCTCCTACATTTAAGAGAACATTCCAATGTCTGTAATTATTAAACAATTGGAAAAAACTATTATGGGCTTCAAACATCCTGTTGAAACGTGAAATTTTTCTCGTAAATCAGTGGGTGAAATTGTATCTACCAAGCATCTAAAATCCGGTCTGGTCAAATATAACGAAATAAAACAAATAGTAACCTGTTTTTTTACCTGTAGAGTTACAATATTTGTTCAAAGTAAACTTTGAAGTAATAAATTTGTAATAACCATCCATTCTGCACACAACTTATTATGTTTTTATTTTCGTGAATGGGATGCGTACGTACCATACGGCAATAAATAGAAACATCTACTTCATAGAAAAATGCAGCGAGCAAGAATTTGTTCTGCATGTAACCAATAAAATCATAAGGAGGACTTCGGTTGTTTAATTGAATTCAGTTTTATAAATGCGAAACTCGACATCAACGTTACAAGTTGATCAAATTAATTTGTTCCGATGCAATGCATCTTCGGAAATTCTTCTGTGCGATTTATATTTTTTAGCAGCATAATTTAACACAAATCCATATGGCTCCAACATGCTTTCTTCTATATCGATATGAGTTTCATCTTTTTTATGTGCACACACGCGCATAGTGAATGTTCCCACATGTTTGTGAATTACGCATTTATTGGATAACGGATCGTTACACACAATTAAATTGGTGTTCTATTTTTCTTAATAAAAAAAACTGTTACTTTTCAAATGAAGGCTTTTTTCAGTTACTAAAAATTTAAACCGCAACATTTGTTCTGCACCGACTGTTCTATCATTCTCACGGATTAGTATACCCGCTAATACAAAACCTTAGTATCAGGGTTTTGAAAGTTAGATAATTATTTCGAGTTAGAGATTATCTGCATCATATGCAAGTCGAGGTACACAATGATGCCGTGCGATTATATAATGAACTCTCATAGTCAGAACAATTATTGCTAAATCAGGTTTTACGTAGTTTAACATCGATGATGCAATTAATGCGTAGACATTATCTACTACAATTTTTTTTGACTTTACGACTGCTCATGATAGCAAATAAATATATAGCAATATTGCAACAATTTAAAAATAATAAGCAAAAAGAACACATTGTAATCGTTTACTATTACAGTCTTGCTTCTTTTCGTCAAAATTAATTGGAAAAATAATTGCGGGAAAAGACTTGATGATTGCCGCACCGCTTATTTTTCGTTAATAAAGCCAGGTGGTTCTGGTTGTGGATTAAGCTTTTGCACATGTCTCGCCTCAACTACAAAATGCGAATACAAAGAGTGTTTGAGCCAATTGCTATCTGAGAATTAATTTCTTTCGTCTGCTCTAATACTTACCGGCAGAAGACTTGCGTTCTCCTACAGACAATGCGCTGACGTAGCATAGCAAGTAGACCAAAGCGAAGATAAAGAGGATCGTTGATTTGGTGGCCATTGGTTAACAAATTTTGATGTTTAGTTATTTTCTAAAGTCCAATTAATTGAAATGGCCAAAAATTTTGGTAAGTGCGGAAACGATTCAAAAGCTCGTTTATATAACAGAAGCTTTTGACTTCCATCTCACAAATCTGTTCAGAATAATCGGGCGCAAAATCCAAACTTGTCAGACGCTACCTACGTTCTAGGCATTTTGTTGCAAACTAATAAAAAAGATCGATCACATTACACAAAAATTTCGCTTTGTTTGTTTAAGATGTACTGTTCCTAAAAAGCTTGTATACTTTGGGACGATATATAACGGACTAATGGTAGGGCAAAATCAATTCTGATTACCTCTTATCATAATATATGCTTGCGTACCCTTATCGCAACTCGAACCAACCATATTTTCACAACAATTGTTATCACTCACTGTCACCTGACAAATTTGACTATAAACCCTGCTGACGCCCAAGTAAACAAATGTGTAATTGCGGAATAATTGTTGATTATTACCGCCCATTCCAAATCTCATGTTGCAATGTCTATTTGGTACAATCATGACAATATCGATTAATGGGGTGCAAGCATTGGTGAGAACCCTCAAATGATTTAATGAATGGAGATAGACACACTCCCACGTTCTGACAAGACAACGTCATGTTAAACTTATGTCAGATTTCTCCAGATTCTCCCATTACGCCAAAATATTTCAAATTTCCTAACGATTAATGGATATATTTTTCAACCAACAAACAAACCAAGAAACCAAAGCAGAACAAAATAAAAACCGCCGCATGCGAGAAGATATTTCGTTGATTCAAACTAAAAAAAATGCCTTCCGAAGATTTACGTTATGTAGTCGCCCTCGGTAACGTGTATCTTGTATTGTAGAGTGCCCACAGTTGCTCAAGTCGTGATTAATTGTAAATTATCTTTAAGACTTTGGTACGACGTTCTCGGGTATTTCCTTTGGTCATATGCAAAGGAAAGACAAAGTACACGTTCATACTAGCTGGTAACATTTCCCTCCAAATTTGACCCTCTTGAATTAAAGTGAAGTGCCCCCACCAAGCGAACAGACCTGATTAGCGTAAACTTTTTTTTTCACCAGGCAAAGCATATGTTCGCATCAGAAAATTCCGTCGCTACTAGTTTATGATGACAATAAAAATGTTCTCTGTTGGGGGGTCGATGCTGCATCGCCATCTTTTTTGAGTAAACTCGAAAAACAACACAAAACTTTGCATCTCGCAGAATTATTTAAACTTTACTTATCTGGCAGCAAGAAAAAGGATAAGGCGAAATTGCCAGAAGGAATCTCTTATAAAAAAGCAATTCCTGATTTTCTTTCATGTATGAAGCAAGTATGTAGTACAATTATTCTATATATTCTGTATTGTATGTACTCTTGGTCTAAATACGTTTTATATTTAGGAAATCGATAGAGTAATCGATTCACGTAAATTGCCAATGTTCGCCGCCGGAAATGGTACGTTCTCCTAATATATAGTTCGCGCCAATGATCAGTACACAAACACAAATGAACACATGGTTGCACCCCAAAAAAGTCAAATTCCCAGAGCAGTTTCGTATTGTGGCAACTATTCCGACAGAATGGTGAGTTGGCAACACTCCGCACTCCTTTTTCTTTGAAATTGTATTACTGAACCTGTAACATTACTTCAAAAGGTCTTTCAAATACAAATATGAAATGCGCGGTTTTATGCATGAAGCCGGATTTACCTCGCACAAAGACTCGGAACAATTGCAACTTTTGATGGAACGTAAGTCGTGATTTGGGGGGAGGACACTTTGACGTTTGATAACAGCTAATCTCAACCTCTTTTATCCGCATCTTAGCGGCGGCTGCAGCAATTTCCTGCCTACAAGACTATGAAAACTACAATCTAAAACCAGGAGGTAAGAAAGATTCTTTCCTGCACGTTGATCAAATTCCGTCGTCGGTTCAAATCTCATTTCTTACCCCTTGTGATTCAACAGACTGTTATATAGTTGCCGACTGTGGTGGCGGTACAGTCGATTTGAGCACATTTAGAATACGCTCGGATAACAAGCTTGACGAAATAACTATAAGTGATGGGGGGATGTATGGAAGCACCAAAGTTGACGACAATTTTTTGAAATTTCTTGGCGGCAGGCTAGGGATCAAAAAGATCAAAATGCGCAACTTGAGACAAAAGTACTTTAAAAGCTTCCTGGGTTTGATTTTTAATTTTTTCACACCAATCAAGCATGGATTTGACGGCAATGAAGAGAACTTTAAAGAAATTGAGTTGAACGTTGTCAATGATTGTCCATCACTCGAGGAACATGCGAGTCTCAAAAAGAAAAACGATTTAGAAGAGGATGATTGGATAATCACACTCAATTACAAGACGATCAAATCTTTCTTTGATCCCAGCATTGACGAAATCATAGAGTTGATTAGGTAAGTATGTAAAATAAATAGAGACTTTGTTCAATTTGAACAATAATCGTAAGACATCTCTTTTGCAATATAGGAAACAAATGAATTCTACTACTCAAAAATGCGCAGCGTTGCTTATGGTTGGAGGATACAGGTACAATGTTATCAAGATTTGTCATAACCCGATCTATTTTCCAATTATATGTTATTGCTCTAATTGTTTCAATGTGTAATTATCAGCGAATCGCCGTATCTCCAAGCAAGGATAAAAGAAGAATTTGGCAAACACATACCGTCAATTATTGTGCCCCCGACGCCAAAACCGACAGTAGCCGTTGTCGAAGGTGCTGGCTTTTTTGGTAAGTTAAAAGTAGTGGACAGAGATATAAATTGATATTATTTGTTGCCAAATATGCGTGAGGAATGCCAATCACGAAATTACAATTGATATTGCAGGCCTCAATTATAACGAGATAATCAAAACCCGCGTTTTAAAACATCATTTCGGTGTAAAGACGCTAAATCATCCCATTTTAATGATGCTCACCGGAGACATTCATATGTTTTCGGTTATTGCAACCAAAGGCTCCAGCATACCTCCTCCAACACCGTTTAAGGAAATTTATAGTCCGTTAATTCCTCACCAAGAGGAAGCCAATGTGAGCATATACTATTCGGACACGGACGATCCGGAAAATGCCGACGATGAAACCATTGTCCGTAAACTCAAACACTGGGTCATTAGTATCCCAGACGTCGAACACGGGCTCGATAGGCAAATCGAAGTGTCATTGTCGTTCGGCATAGAATTGGCCGAAATAAAAGCGGCAGCCAAAAACAGTGCTACGGGATTGGTATATGAAGTTACAGAGATCAAAGAAGCAGATGAATATTATGAGGAAGAGATGCTTTGGGTGTCATGAGGAATTAATTGTTCGGCTACTGTTAAATGCTGTATATCATGCATATATTAATAAATAATTGATGATACTTCAGAGATAAGCTTGTGTTACTAGCTAGCTTCACATGACAATGATGCAAATCACTGGCTTACTAGACTACAATAAGAAATGTTTATTTGTTATAATCCCAAGTAGGTTTGGTATCCGGCGTTATATAGAATCGTATACCATCATCACAAACTATATGCATTTATCAGCCTTTGTAGGTGAAAGAGATATATAGGACGTTTATTTCGTCTTTTCTTTATCAGCTATCTTACTATTTAGTACCACAGACAGTCTCAAACCCGAAACATACCCAATTCATTTCCCCCCTCCTCCATACTTTTAGTAGTTGTCGCCAATCGCATACATCAATACAGAGAGTCCGACGGTATCCAAGAAACCTTTAAGGAATTTAAGCTTTGCCAGGAGGAACGGTCTTTGGTGGGTGGGGTGGGGTGGCGGGAAAGAAAAAGTTATAAGCCATGTAACATCGTATGAATGTTTCTCATACCCAATTCATCAAAACAAAAATGTACAATCAAATCAGTATTTACCTTCCTTCCCAGATTTGTTCGCTTACGGCGTAAGGAACAACCCATCCGCTGAACAGAATCAAGCCGAGAAAAGCAGCTTCATTGTAATCCTGTGCTCTGGTAACATTGAGGAGAATCCCAGTAACGTACGCCTAGATAATAAAGATGGACGGTTGACAAGAAGAGATTCATTGTTATGACAAGAGAGCCGTTGTGTGATAGCGATCGATCGTCATAAGCACGTTATAATACAGTTTTCTTGCTTTTACCTGAAGAATACTCGTCAACAGTTCAATGGCTAAATTCCATCTGTAAAACGTAACAGTACATAAATACTTTCTCTCCAGTACAGAACAGTACAGTACACATCATCACTGCATCATACTCATAATTGGCATACTCACTTTGGACAACATTCTTGTTGTTTCCACTTCTCCGTGCCTTTGTCTTCCTTCATAGCTGCCATCCATCGTTCACCAAAGAGAGGACCATAGATTGTACCACCAGCAATAAACCTGGTAACGCTACCAACAGCTACTAAAACGATCAACGTAAGTATCAAAACAGTCGAGTTGTAGGCTTTTTCATCGAGAGTTGTCCTGACCTACGGCAATGGGAGATACTTGGAACATTTTTTTCTTTGAAATTGTATTGTATTGTAAGGGGTTAGATGTTGTTAAAAGACAAGCTACACGCTCTTGTGATTGTCTTCTGCGGTTTACCACGCCTTTATATACCTATTACGATTATTACGCAAGCATCCATCGTCGGTGTGACACGATCAAATAATTTATCTAGTGTATTCCTTTATTCGGTTAGAAGACACGTTGTTTGTATGGATCGACGAAACAAGAAAAAGATAGTAAGTATATCATCAAATTGCTTATACACTTAAGCATCTTATGCATAGTTTCCCAACCTCTCGTGTATGTTATAATGTCTACCAGTCATTAGTTCCAGCTGACTATGAAAAGCTCTGAAGAAATTGAAGTAAATAAACATACTACGGTCTGATAAGATATGCTGCGGATAAATCTTGTGCGTGTGAATATTTCAAAACGCGGAAGATCTACGCCACATGTCATCTCTATTTACTGCGGAATTAGGAGATCAAAGGATCACGGGAATAGGGAATGATTATTAATATCACAAACCCTTCCTCCATCGTCCAACAGGAATGGACAATCGGAGGTCGGATAAGACCGGTCTTTTAACCCGCCAAATATTAATAACCATATATTGACGAATTTGGTTATTACTGAACTTACAAATAGAGTTAATTACTCCCGCGTGTAAACGTGGCGGGTACTTACATAACGCTAAGCAACATCACATTGCATTTCCTTCCCAGATTCCTCAACTAATTAATTAGCGGAACAAGCAAAGTCGGGTTATAAAAGAGATTAGTGATTCAATTGAAGGAGGCTGAGCAGTCCCGGGACAAAATTATCTCTTAGTATCAATATGACAACAGTAATTGTAATAACCGACTTTTAAGCTAAATAAATTCTCAAGCAAAAATTACAAAATCTTATCAAGCTCTAACAGTTTGCAGTTAAAGATGTTAAAAGTTAAAGAGTTATGCTAGGGTCAAGTCATGTGCCTTTATCTTTACTAGACATGTTGGTTCAAGTTACCCACTTGTATCCCGCACAATAAAATTGTCTGCACCAAATCAGTTGTTCGAGATGTTATTGCACCAAAAGTCTTTACAACTCGTGAATTAGACATGTTGTGTATGCATTTGGTATTATTATGAATTTGATTGTCAGTCCTTTAGTGATGAAGAAAAGATTCAACACCAGAGGCTTACAGGGACCTTGCATAGCGGTACTGTAATGCTGATCTTAGCAATGTGAGGAACTTTGTTCACATAGTAACATTATGAACAATATACGGAATACCATATTTTATACTGATGTAAGGACCTTTATCGATGTTCCAAAAAGAAAGTAAACATTCTAACAAGATTTTGCTTACGGGTTGTTCTTGATTCACCTTCATTTTAATGTTAATTTGCTAAATAAATTATTAATCTTTTCGTTGTCAACAATTTCGGCGACTCAAAATCACGCCCAAATATTCGGTCAATTTATATTGTTAACAGTAAGGACTGTAGATCGCACATAGTCAGTTCGGGAGTAACATGTGATCGTCACTATTGCTTTCATGTCAATATTGGCAAACCAAGATTAGTCACAAAAATGTCAACTTGACAGAATCCAACTAGCAGAAGTGAGAATCAATAATCTAGATCAAATATGTTATTTTTATACGGGTGGAAGTATGCCCTCGGCTGATGAATCAAAAGGTATGGAGCAATAAAGCAAAACTGCATAATACAATGATAGTTAACAATGAACTCATTAACCCGTAATGAAGCCTTGTAATTTGTATTTTATTCCGATATTACTTTCTTTTAGGAAAAGTGATTGAACCAAAAAATTTTGACCCCGTTCTGTTTCATTGAGCAAAAATGCTCTTTTCGATTAAAGCATAGATCTTACTCAAGAAAAGCAATCGCGCATTGAGATTATTACCGCTTCCCCTCACTAATAAACAAGGGGTGCTGTAATTGTACCAGTAGCTGTATTGATCAGTAGAAGTCGTTTTTTTTAATCACACTTGCAACAATTATTTTACATATTTACAAAACATTGCCATATATACAACATTCTACATTGCCTTTAAACAACGAGAGAAAATGACACTTTGGCCTACACGTCCGTCTCTTTTCTCCTCAACGGCCTTCGCCATTTGTCTTTGTTTATCATCAAGGCTGAAAAAACAGATTAGAATTATTAGCTCTATGACAAAGTATTTCAATTGAAAGTGTCAAATGAATACTTACTGGAAATGTTCGATGTACTGTACCTGGTCCCCAAGACAGAAAGGGGATACGAAGCAACACGCATTATTTCATACACGTGAGAAAATAAAGATTAATCCTGGTATTGAAAACCGTGCCGTGCTAGATATCATAAAGAGATGAGTTGTCGACAGCAATATATTATCATTATCAGCCAGCGATATCATTAGTTAGCATTTAACATGACTGGAATACCTCAAATAATTCCAAAGTCTACGCTTTCTAGTAGTTGAACATAGTCTGGATGTCCATGCGGATGCCATAACCGAAGTATGCAAGAGAGATTGTTACATGTGATGTCACGGGTCCAGATTTGCATTTATCGTCGACCATTTTACTACATAACTAGAAGTCTATTTGTACCTGCCCGGCTTTGTCGATAATTGAATTTTAAAGCCACAAAATATGATAAAATAGACTAATACGTAATAAATATATTTCTTTTGGCAATTCGGGTTGAAGAATGGCTTTGTAAATTGACTTGCGTCTTGAAGCACATAAGTGTCATGGGCAGAACTCGGTAATAGGCAATGCTTCAAGGATGATATTTAATAACAGACTAAATTTACATGACAAACATAAAATATATGAGAAAAAAGGGTATATAGCAAACGGTGAGTCTATTTGTGTCTTTTACCCATATTATTCTAGTTGCATGTCTTTTTCTTGTATTATTTTGTTGTTACTATAGTATTGTTATTACTTCCTTGTTGCTTACTATTCCTGTTATTATCTTGCTCTTCGGTATTTGTGTCTGCGCTAGTATCCAACTTAAAATTCCATTTCTGATCACTGAGAAAAGTTTTGCAAATGTCGCTGGTTTCCGTTTGGAGATTCAACAATTATGTTAATGGAGGCGTTGTGTTTGTAGATTGCTCCTGGCGTACTGGCAAATTGCGCAATTTTTTGTTCTATGCCCGATTTGCCGTTGGTGTTACTTTAAGGTTTTTTTTCAAGGAAGTTTAATCCCGACGTCGGTACGCATACGCGTTGAAATAAATTGAAATTTCAATAACTCACAATACAGTTGCTTTCTAGGAAGAATAAAATTTCAATCGCATGCACTAATGACTTTCCTCGATTTTGTGATGCCATTTTTTAAACGGCCATTAGTTGGAAGGTTAATATTATTGTATACGGTTGGAACTGGTCTTTGGATAAGTAAGGTTTTACTTGTATAACTGTTTAGTGATATCGGCATAACTTGGAGAATTACCGATTAAATGCGCGATTGAGATAAGTGGTCTATCTTAACCATATGCTACTTGTAATTGTGATATTAAACAAATTATCTTAAGTAATGAATTTTCCCAGTATTCAATATATTTCAACTTCTTGCAGTCGTTGTACGAATTATTGTCTAAATTAATTAAGTAGTTATCTGAGTTTGCGTATGCGGTAAGGTTGTACACTTCTTTTTATCTGTGACAGATACGATAACTGAAAGACTTGTAAGTTGGTGATAATAGTGATCTTGACCGGTTATCGTGTCACAATCGACAGATTATGATGGAAGTATGGCTAGCCATATAGCTTTTACTGCGATAAAAAGGGTTTTTGATTTAACGGCTAGTGTTAAGTGACTGCGTTTGATGTATAAGATTTGTAAAAACAGTAACCCGAAAGAGTAAGCATGAACAGTTCATATTCGAATGGATGGTTATTAGTAATTAGTTAGTGAAAAGAATAATAGGTGACCGAGAGAGAGTGTCTTGGAATTGGCTTATGAGATATCAAGATTGATTTCGTAAAATGGCTTATGATGGGTCTTATAGTGCAGCGATGTATGTTGTTCTAAGCGAATTTGTTTTCTTATATTGTTTGTTATGATGTAAAGATCTGTAATAGTCATTCGCTTTGTTTTGAGTTAAATCAGACAACCGTTTACACAATATTTTAGCGTGAGTTTTACAATATCTTACAGCATATTGTACACCGATAGTAAAATTTTTATTGTAAGTACCTTATATCTTCCTTGTAAGGTGATATAATTAAAATGAGAAAATTGTTTAGCATTGGAATAGGAAAACTGTTTTTGTAATTAATTGCTAAATGGAAAGCATCACAGTGACGTACTTATATATGAGCTCTAAATAATTATTTTTATGTATATTGTTTTGTTTAATTGATGATAAAGCTAAATAATTTAGTGCAACATCAACAAAATGTCGATAGTATCGATTGAGGTAATAAAGTTTTCGCTAACGAATAATAATGAGGTAAACGAATCAAGAATTTATGCCACAACGTGGAAAATACTGGTAAGGATATTGTGTCTGAGTTTGGGACCTGTCTCGGTTTACTCAGTCCAGACTGAGACATTTTTAGTTTATTGATGTTATTCTTTTATGTACAACCATAAACGAGCTGTTGTGCCTTAGTTTTAACAATATAGATTAGTTTCTCATGACAACCGTATGACGAAAGGGTGTATACTAACTTTAGTGATGACGACTTTTATGTTGGAATGCTGGAGTGACGAAGAATAAAAAAAATATAATGAAAGAAAAAATATTGTCGACTATAAAATACCCCCTTCAAGGGGAGTTCCCGCGAAGTCTACATAGATTATTACTATAAATGTGTATTCGACGGATTAATGCAAAAATTAATTAGGAATAGAACGACCGGAACTATCAGGAAAAAGTCAAAAGAAGTTAGTAACGGGTGATATTACCTTATGTTAATAACAAATAAAGTTCTCTTCACGTTGATCAATCTTTTGTCGAAGTTAAAGAATACAACTATACACGTAGCTTTCTTTTTTTATTATATTAGTGCAGACCGTTCTGACTTTCAAACATGCTCTCAATTGTTAATTCCTATTCAAAGCCAAATATCTTCTCAATTGAATAGACAACTCAATAATTGTATTGTATTTTGCAAAAAGTTGAGACATACTAATTTATATCGAAGTGGAAAACATTATCAAACTCTATATGTAAGCCAATTTAGTTATAGCAGCGTTCAAAGATCCGCATTATTATTATCGCTTATATCGCGTTTGAGCATCTTATAAACTTGGTCCCTTATTTTTAATGCCCACGCATTGTTTGGTTCAATCTCTAACGACTTGTCGAGATCAATTAGTGAATTGTTGTATTGTTTTAGATTATGATAGACACCTCCCCTTGCCCTCAATGCCCGCGCATTATTTGGTTCAATCTCTAACGATTTGTTGAGATCAATTAGTGAATTGTCGTATTGTTTTAGATCTAGATAGACACATCCCCTTCGACGCAATGCCCACACATCATCTGGTTCAATCTCTAACGATTTGTTGAGATCAATTAATGAATTGTCGTATTGTTTTAGTCTTGAATAGACACGTCCCCTTTCTCCCAATGCCCACGCATCGTTTGGTTCAATCTCTAACGATTTGTTGAGATCAATTAGTGAATTGTCGTATTGTTTTAGTCTTGAATAGACACCTCCCCTTGTCCTCAATGCCCGCGCATTATTTGGTTCAATCTCTAACGACTTGTTGAGATCGATTAGTGAATTGTCGTACTGTTTTAGATTATAATAGACACCTCCCCTTTGTCTCAATGTCCACGCATTATTTGGTTCAATCTCTAACGACTTGTCGAGATCAATTAGTGAATTTACAGCTCCCCTTCGACTCAATGCCCACGCATTGTCTGGTTCAATCTCTAACGATTTGTTGAGATCAATTAATGAGTTGTCATATTGTTTTAGATCTAGATAGACACCTCCCCTTTGTCTCAATGTCCACGCATCGTCTGGTTCAATCTCTAACGATTTGTTGAAATCAATTAATGAATTGTCGTATTGTTTTAGATTTAGATAGACACCTCCCCTTCGACTCAATGCCCACGTATCGTTTGGTTCAATCTCTATTGATTTGTTGAGGTCAATTAGTGAATTGTCGTATTGTTTTAGATCTAGATAGACACCTCCCCTTTGACGCAATGTCAATGCATTATTTGGTTCAATCTCTAATGATTTGTTGAGATCGTCTATTTGATAACAACACTTCAATCTCATATAAATGTTAGCACACAATGGCCGCTTATTGGGATCTTCATCCCAACAATCTGAATAAAGATTAATATATTCTTCAGGTGTTCCAGGAAATGGGGAATCACGAGAGCCATTAAGTCTATACACACAAATCTGCATAGGATCAGTAAGCTCTCCGCATGGGCCTTTGCCGCTGGATATTTCCCATAGTATTACACCAAGGCTAAATATATCGGATCTCTTTCCACGTTGATA
>CAJVPI010001086.1:0-16803 GCA_910592345.1 Paraglomus brasilianum
ACGAGCCAATCAATTTTTTCGAAGAAATCAGGGCCAATCACATCGCAGAATTTTCGAGGAAATTTGGGGGGGCCGCTGTGTGAGTTGTATATTAGATCTCATCGCGCCCCACTGAAACAAGTGAACAAACAAAATGGCGAGTATCGAAGAAGTAAGACAAAAGCTGAAGGAGGCGAAGGACGTGTTGAAAGAGTTTAAAGAGAGATATGGACAGAGGCTAACGACGCTGGAGGATAAGTTGTGGAAGTCGGAAGGGCGAGCCGAGTGGGAGGCGGAGAAAAAGCGTCTGGAGAAGAGGAGAGATGACTGGGAAGAGCATGTACTGTACTTGCAGAAGTCACTCATAGCAATGACTGCTCAACCTGGTAACGACTTTGTGACTCGGATGTTGGGGTAGAGCAGACATATTACTTGACAATGATTACTGTTGCTTACTTTTTGCTTTGGATGAAAGGCCCCTCTCTCTCAGATTCAGTTTCTAGTATTGCATCTGTGGGAAGGAAAAGGCGAATTGATAAGTTAACAAAAATCGCAGAAAGCAACAAGAAACAGAAAGCTGATGGAAAATTAGAATTCAGTGAATTTGGCAAGGCTTCTGCTAAAGTATTTGATGCATTTGGACTGGATCAGTTTGGACCTGATAGATTTAAACCACCATCTGTAACACTGCCTGATACTTTGGTGAATAAAATCTTTGAGGAATTAAAGGCAAGTGTTCAACTGAATTTTTATTTTGTAGTTTGCAAAGCAAGGTTCAGAGCAAACTGGAAATTGATTAGGGAAACATGTTATGTTTTTGATGGCTTTCAACCAATAGGCACGAGTGATTCTGTTGGGTTCAATGATTTCAGGGAAAGAGAGAAAGCGGGTGAGATTCATTGATGTGTTCTTGTTTCAGATTGCTGGTAAGCCAAGACTTCCATATGTCTTTTCTTGACCAGGTCTTTTTTCCTGAAATTACTGTCTTAGAACATGTAGGAAATGTCAAGATTCTTCTTGAACATGAGTTGAATGGAATTGAAGTTCCTGCAAATGGCAATGTGGAATATGTGATAATGATTGAGGGGAAAATCATACTTTTACTTGAAGCAAAGGTGGATGATTTTGCCATGGGAAGAGCACAAAATTATGTGGAATGCGAAGTTGGATATGAGGTAAGGCCAACTTTCATATCTGGGCTTGTAGTACTGCAGTGATTGGCATTCTTTTCCTCTCAATATAACTGTATTGCTGAAATATAGTTTTCTTTAATAATTGTAGTTGAATTGCAGTCATCAATCATATATCTATGGTATAGTGACAAATTCAGCCCAGTGGTTCTTTAACAGGCTTGACAGTGACAGTGTGAAAGAGTGCCTAGAGTCTATACTGTTTGATGTTGATGGCCTACCTACAAGGAATTCAGTCCGACACGTGTCTTGTATTATTGCAGGGATTATAGAAGATATGAAAGAGAAATGATGTACAGCAACATCAGTCCTAATTACTTGGGTTGGCAGACTCTTTTCTGTCTGGACATTACAAAGCATATAATGTTCACAAACTCCCAATATGACTCTTTCCCAACAGCACAACATGACTCAAATGACCCAAATGCCCCACTCTTCCAAGAATGTGACATAATAGTACCCTTTACTGACTTCCCAACTGAAATCCACAATGAAGACTTCCATTAAACTTGGGTCTAACGTTTTGATAGTAGGAAAGTTGACATTTATGAGGATAAACTATATATAGAGTTGCATAACTTCAATTTTGTATCCACAAATGCAACTTGTTAATGTAAGATCTTTATTGACAGCTAAATGCAACTCGTTACATGATGAATCATCATCCCCCACACTCACACAATCTTTGGTCTCTGAAAAGAGATCCTGTTTATTATTATATGAAACATTGACTAGACTAAATTATCTGATTCAAATCAACTGATAAAACTTCTGATACAACTCTAATACAACAACTTCCCCAGCACTGTCACTGATTCAGATAATGCAAATCAAATCTTCAAAAATACAAAAGCAACCTGTAAAGCATTCATCTAATATAGCCAAAAAAAATTTTCTGACCTATCAGTGACTAATTTAGATCTTCCAACATATAATGAAGCAGAATAATAATCAAACAGCATTCTTCAACACTTGTACTATTTTTCCTTCTATTACTATAATAATTTACAAACAAATACTATTATTCACACAAAAATATGAATTTCCACTACTACTCATACTCAGGATTTGAATATCCAATACAATATTAATATGGGTGAAGCCCCAAAAATTTATATTTTGTTCAACTTTATTAGTACATTCTTTAATACAGTCAGAATTGCAGTAAAAAGTTTGCTTTAAAACAGACTATATTCTCCTAGTTACAATAGGAATCTCAATACTGTCATCCATTTCTTCTCATCAATATCTTCTTTAAATATCTCCGCGATTTCTCTAATAAGTTGGTTATCGTCTGGAATATCATATACAGTCAACCCTGTTTATACCGAACGGGTTGGCATAGCTCTCTGTGTCCTTCCGGATCCGGTATATGGAAATATACATTTCCGATATAAACAGTTACTGTACAATATTCTCTTCAGGAATAAACAGAAATTCATTAACTTGCATTGGGTCTGTTCTAATTCACCTTCTAAGATGCATGTATTAATACAAAGAAAATAGTAATCTAATTCGTCAATACAAATATTGATCACGTGCGTGAATTAGGTTTATTACCACGTATTATATGGACGGGACCGAAAAATCATTACACGTACGTGCAGGATATAGGGGTGTGCATTTACCACTAAGTCCCAAGCTCGGGACCGTGCATTTAGGGAGGGTGTGCATTTAGAGGGTGTGCACAGAGGGTTTTGTCTGTAATAATTAATAATAATAATAATAATAAATAATTGCCGAAGCCAGCTTGCACATTATGAACTACACAGATTCAACTGCATTGAGAAATATTCGTAATAACTAAGGGAGATCTTAAATTATACAAAACTTAGCGAGGTATTGATGAAACATCTAACATGCAATGACTTCTTGTTGTAGATAAACCTCCTCATAACCTTCGCGCATCGTGCACGTGCTAGTTATAATCTAAATACCATCGGGAAGAGAAAGGTCAATCTGTTTGCTATCTGCATATAGAAAACAGGTCAATTAGCATCTCGTTGCGAACGATATCAAACGTGCGTGTATAATTCACGGTTTTCATACCTGCGGAATCGTTACGGTTTCTCGGTCTAGGCAAATCACCAGTAGGTAACAGCCTGCTCGAATATTTGGTTTCCTTCTCCATACGTGATAAAGATTTCAGATCCTTATTGTAATAAATAGCATTCCACGGATTATCATCAGATGTACTTTTTCTACCGGCTTCGCGGAAAAGGTCGTCGATCTGCCTATGAAGCTGCCATACATTCGGACGCTTATTTCGATCAGCGTCACAACACTTCTCGGCAAGTTTCTTGTATCCCGCTGGCGTTGAATCGGAAATCGTGGGTCGTAGTCCATTCATAATTTCGCATGCCAAATCTCTATCAAATAATCTGTCCCTAAACGGCGGCTCACCACTGGCAATCAAATACATCAGAATACCAAAGGCATAAATATCAGACTTTTGAGTGAATTCATTCGTATGAAAAACTTCCGGAGCAACGTAAGGTAGAACGCCTCGAACGGTGGGGGATTCTGACTTGGACGAATTTGTCGATTGAGACAGTCCGAGATCGCATATGAATGGCTTGACTGGATGAGAGTTGTCGTCATCCTTATTCAAAACGATGTTTCCACCGTGGAGATCACAATGTATTAATTGTTGGTTGTGGATTGTCATCAGATGTTCTGCAATATCCATCAAACATTGTAACTTGTCCATCCATGTCATGCTGTTAATATTCTCTTCCAAGTAAGTTAAAAGATTTCCGCCATTAGCATATTCCATGATCATCATGTAGTCGCTTGTTTCTGGTTCTTTCACAACACCGTGTACTTTAAGAAATCCACTCAATTTACAAAGAGCATGATTTTTAAACTAGCAAATAGATTAAATTGAATAAATTAATGGTTCGAATATTGCGCATTTAGCTCAAACAAGAATTGATATTGCTATTTACCTCAGAAATAAATAGTTCCGGCGTTTGATCTGAACTTTTATACCGTTTTAAAACAACAGGTTTACCAAACTCACCACACTTGGCAGTGTAAACTGTTCCATAACCACCCGATCCTATCTCTTGAATTTCATTAAAATCTTCAAATTTCATCAAACGTAGCTTGCTGTGATTACGCATAGTTACAATTCGTATAAACCGTTCTAGAATTGGACCCATGTTGAAGTAATACACTAAGTAGTAATTTCGAGTAAACGGCTCTTGAGTGATCCCAGCTATCCAGATATTATCTGGAGTTAATATTTTCGGTTCGTCGTCTACTATCTGATGGAATACGGGTCGTTACAACAGAAAAATCTCCATACATTAAGTAGAACATTTGCCAAGATAAAGACTATCTTACCTGATAAAAATCAAACGATTGAGCATTCTGCCCATCAACTATCTTTTTGAGCATCACGTTTGTCACCTTAGTTCCATTCGCTGTTGATTCTGACCAATCTGCTGTATATGCACATCCATGGGGTAACGATGATTTCTTTTGTATGTTTGTCAAGTGGGCAAATTCTATTCCTTGTACATAACTATCAAACCTATTCTTCGTGTTGGTCCATGATTCTTTTATGAACGAGTCCAGAGATTTATTACCGGTAGTCCAATCGGGAGGATTTGGTTCCTTGCACTCCCAACAGAATACACTGATACTGGGATCTAAAAGTTGGAAACAGGCCAAACATAACCTATCTTTATCCTCAAATTTTGATTTGATTAAATAATATTTTTTCTTATCAACATCGTAGGTGAATCCAATGCTAGTCCAAACATTAGTGTCGCCGATATCTGGATGGTCATGACATAACTATTGAAATTTGAGTTGCTACAAGTCAATAATCTTAAATAAGAGTAATAATGAAACCTAATACGACAGACTCGGCTTACCTGGTGATAGTATAAATCATCTGATTTATCTGGCGTGTCTAGTGAAATCAATTCCACATGCGACTTAGATGGCAGCCCCCTTAAGAACGGAAGAGGAGATGAACTATTTTCAAGTCGACTAAATGGAATCCATTCCAGGTAGGCTTCATTTGCTGATTTTGTTTGTAGTTGTGATCGCTTTATTATCTTGTCAATTTTCTCATTGTTGCTAGTCCACCCGCTTGATAATTCCTTATGCCCGCAAATACACCATATAGGACTACATCTAAGCATTCCGCATGCAGAGCAGAATCCAAGTATAGAATAGTATTGGTAAAACACTTTGCCAGCGACCAGATAGTACTTGTTTTCCTCGCACTTGGTAAACCCATATATCCGTTCATTGCGAATCTTGAGCCATAATCTATATCGTTTAAACTGGTTCATGTTGGGTAGATTGGAATGCTTGAAGCTTGAAAGCGAGTAAATCCTGGCCAATTCATGAACAAATTCTTCTGTACATTTGCCGCTCGTTAATAAGATCAGTGCAACTGGCTCGTCCCATATTTTATCATTTGCTGTGCGGAAGTACCTAGCGAAGTAAGTAGTTTTGTCTGAAGAATTTTGAACTGAACGTATATGCTCAAATCTTGAGTAAGGAATCCATTTAAAACGGGTATTTGGTTCGATTAGCTGATCGAGTATAGGGCTTCCAGAAATACTCTCGTTAATCTGCAAATCCATCACATCTGTGTAGTCGACACAATTACATCATCATCACTCACCGGGTCGACTTAAAGCAACGTCACACAGGCAATACAATGCAGTCTATCAGAACGAGACGGGATTTTCTTCACTATTGTATATCGAATTCACTATATCGGAATTCACTATATCGAAATTTCAATATAGTAAAGTTCTTAATAATACTGTTTTTGTATCAGAGAAATTCTTCACTATATGCTATATTCGCTGTATATATCAAGGTTGGGACTGTATCCTTTAAATTGACACATATAGTCATGTGTATAAGTACAAATATTGTGGTAAAGTTGACCAGTTCGAATTTTTTTTGGTATGTCGAATAATAAACATAATGTACAATACATACCCAGTCAGTGCACACCAATAGTTGGTCGTGTTGAGAATCGTGTTTGATGTGCCAAGACATTTGACATGTGTGCACAAAAAACTGGGGGCGAGTAAACAAGAGTGATTGGGAAAAAGATATCAGCTATAAATCCAAGAGAATTTGATCCGTGTTCTTATCTTAGTATCAATTCGTTTTTGCTAAATTTAAACACATGTATATGCATCGATAAAGAAACGTATGTGTGTATGTGTTGTGTGAACTATAATGGAGTTGGATGTTTGTATATTGCCAAAATTTTTATATTTATCGATTGTCTCCACTTGCCAAGCTTGCCAAGCTACCAAACAGGCAGCGCCAAGCACCAATCGGTAACGATCGTCGGAAGGAACCATGTTTCTAAATGAAGATGTATTAGGGACTTGATTGGATGACTCGCTTCTCTATTATTAAATGAAATTACCATCGAGACACGCTCCATAAGATATCTCTGACCAGTAACATAAAGGTACACATTAAATCATTTTTTAAGTTATGAATTATAATGTTTTTACATCTACACTAAAAAGCTGACTAATGCAAACAAATGTATAAAAGGACTCAACATCAGGCGCCCACTTTTTATCGAAACCTGCTCATTTGCAATTTGCTATTATGAAACTATACTCTGTTCTTGTTATTTGTTGTGTGCTCTTCGTCTTCTTTGTCTCGTGCGCCGTTCCATATCCTCAAAGAATAAAACGTGCATACGATGATTTTGCGCTTGCGTTGTTTGAAGAACACAATGGAAAAGGATTTACCGTAAACGGACTGGTTATAATCTATAGTCAAGGAAAGAAAACTATTATTCACGGACACTGGAATACTGGACTTGAGGGTAGCTGCTGGAAAGATTTCGAAATCTTTATCACTCCACGCAACCAAGAACAAATATTCGACCTAACGCCCCATATTTCAACAGTTGAAACTGGTCAAATTACGCGTTGGAAACTAGAGGTTTCTAAAATTTCGGTTAGTTCATTAAAACACCAAAGGATAATTGTCAAGCACAAAAATGCAAAAATAGGTTCGGCACTTATCTATGGCTGATGAGAGGTTAATCCAAGGCTATATGCTGCTGCTATCACCGCACTATTGGTGGGAAACTTTGCAAGTTTGAACAATGGTTCAATTATGTTTACTTATTATGAAACAATGTATTTTACTAGTATGGTTTATTCGAGGGCTTATTGTGCGGATATTCATGTATGTAACAAATTAAGACACTTAAGACTTGGTTATCACATGCTTTAAAATCTTAGTATTTTAAAGTTGGGAATCCACCATATAAACTGTTTAATGTAAATAAAATTTGTACTTATTTATTAAGATTCACAAATACCATCAATAAAAGGCAATGTGTATTAGACCTTAGTTATAATTATAACATAGGGTTTGTTCGAAAGCTCAACAATGTTTATACTGATAAAGACGGATGGGCATTTAGCGATTAAATTAATTAAGCATTTAAGGTTAATGGAGCATGGCGTGATTTCCGCTCAGTGGTACAACTCTGTGCAACAAAATAATGACCGGATTAGGACGAAATTCCTCAACAGCTTGATGCCCCGATCAAATTTGGAAATCGATGATAAAAATGGAAGTTATTTGGCATCAAGGGGCGTCAATTTGATGCCCCTCCCGAAAGGGGCATCCCTAAATTGGAAATTGTTTATTTTTCATATGAACATAATTCATTCATTGCAATGCAAAGAAACCTATTATTCAAACATCCACACGTATGCGGGTTTAATAATGTTGGAAGGTGTCCGAATGGCTTCAATAAATCGTTTAGTAAAATGTGTGACTGATCCTTGGCTAACACCAAACATTTGTTCTAGTTGGCGATATTCTGGAGGAATTGCTAATCGATGAATCACAATGCCAACTTGAATTTCAATAGGCGTTGAGAGCTGATGCCCCTACTTTGTACGACTTCCATACCATATTTGATCAGGCATCAAAGCTATTGAGAAGACCCATAATTAGCCAGTCCTAATATATTGAAATTTCTCGACAAGTCGTAGTCGATCAGAATTTTCGGTATTTGATCTGTTCTTTAGATCATGTCTTCAGCAAGACGTTGCTATTAGGATAGTTCCTTTTATTCTAATAAAGATCATATTTAATCATAAACATTGTTATTTTGTTCATTCCCTGGTAAAGTTACTTGCGTCGTTGGCGAATAGGATTGATACTTGCCAATCAATTCTATTTAGTACTTTTGCATCAGGATTACTATTTAATTTAACGTTAGTGTAGAAAGATACACGTGATTTCCCCGACCGATAGGCCCTGAGACTAATAATACTCGAGGTTTAACAATAATTCAGGAACAGCGTATACAAGGCCAATAATATACAGATCGTGAGTATAAAACCTAGTTAAAGATCACTAATTGTCGTTAGTATTTAGTTTGAAGTAGGAAGAGCAAAAGCTTCCGACAGACATCATTATGTAATGCACTGTTTAAAAACATGGTACCTTACTTATTCTTATCTGCAAGTGTACTCATATCTTATATTGCCCACCAGAAGAGATGATAGAAATCATATCCAAGGTATAATCCCGCAAACATATTCGAATCTTAAAATAAAAAATCTAAATTTCAATGTTAAACTTCACTTTAATATATATATCGTGATACCCAAAATCAGTGTTACATAATAATTTAAATATCTTACATTTTTTCAATCTATATCCTACTACTAATACTGACTAAATGAACGATACATCTCTGTTTTTCTTTTAGATACTTGCACATTTTTCGGATCAATCTCTAAGAGCCTGTTGAGATCTTGTGATGCAGCATCATACTGATTAAGCTCCTTATAAATATCCATCCTTACACTCAATGCCCACACATTATCTGAGTCAACCTCTAGTAACCTATTGAGATCATATAATGCGTTATTGTAATCCTTTAATTTGTAATAAACAGCTCCTCTTCCACTTAATGCCCATGCATCACTTGGTTCAATCTCCAGTGATTTGTTAAAATCATTCACCGCGTCATTATACCTGCCAGTTATATAATAAACATCTCCTCTTACACCCAAAGCCCATGTATCATTTGGTCTGATTTCCAATGATTTCACGAGATCATCCAATGCATTGTCATACTTCTTGAGCTCATAATAAACAGCCCCTCTTTTGCCCAATGCCCATGCATTGTTTGGTTTAATCTCTAATGATTTGTTGAAATAGTTCAAAGCATTGTCAAACTTTCTAAGTTTGTAATAAACAGCTCCCATTCTACTCAATGTTCCTGCATCATTTGGTCCGATTTTTAGTGCATGATTTAAATTTTTTAATGCCTGATCATATACGTTGAGTTTGTAATAGACTTCACCCTTTCTACTCAATGCCTTTGTATTATTTGGCTCGATTGCTAAAGACCGGTCAAGATCACTTATGGCACTTTCATACAGGCCAAGTAGACAGTAGACCTCTCCTCTTCTGCTTAATGTCCACGAGTCATATGGTTCAATCTCCAACGACTTGCTAAAATCCTTTAAAGCATTATTGTATTGATTGAGCATACGATAAACATCTCCTCTTTTTTTTAACACAAAGACGTTATTTGGTTCAGTTTCTAATGAATTATTTAAATCATTCAAGGCATTGTCGTACTGGTTAAGCTTGTAATATACATCTCCTCTTCTGCTCAACGCCCACGCATTCTTCGGTTTGATCTTCAATGATTTATTGAGATCATGTAACGCTTTATTATACTCTTTAAGTTTGTTGTAGACGTCTCCCCTTCGGCTCAATGCCCATGCATTATTCGGCTCAATCTCCAATGATACTGTCAGATCATTTAATGCACTGTAATATTGATCAATCGAACTGTAAAGATTTCCTCTTTTACTTAGAACCCACATGTTATTCGGTTCAATCTCCAATGACCTATTGAGATCGCTCAGCGCATTGTCATACTGCTGTAGCTGATGATAAGCAACTCCTCGTCTACTCAATGTAAACGCATCGGCTGGTTTAATTAATAATGTCTTGTTAAAATCGTTCAATGCATCATCATATATTTTAAGCTTATAACTGACTAGTCCTCTTATAGTCAATGCCCATGCATTCAGTGGTTCAACCTCCAAAGATTTATTGAGATCGTTCAGCGAATTTTTGTACTGTTTAAGCTTGTAATAAATGACTCCTCTTCTACTCAAAGTCCATGCATTTTCTGGTTCAATTTCTAATGATTTGCTAAAATCATTCAATGCCTTGCCATGCTGGTTGAGTAAGCTGTAAACATCTCCTCTTTTGTTTAATCTTGATACATCACCTGGATCAATCTTCAACAGTTCATTAAAATCTTTTAATGCATTACTATATTTGTTAAGCTTACAGTGTATGTCACCTCTCCTTTTCAATGCTAGTGTGTCATCTGGATCAATTTCTAATAACTTATTGACATCACTCAATGCACTGTTATATTGTTTAAGTTCAAAATAGATATCTCCCCTAACATTCAATGTCCATACATCATTTGGTTCAATCTTTAATGAAGTATTAAGATCACCTAGAGCCTCAGTATGCATTTCAAGCTTAAAATAAACATCTCCTCTTTTGCTCAATGCCCATGGGTTATCTGGTTCAATCTCCAATGATGTACTGAGATCATTTAAGGCATTGTCATACTGTTTAAGCAGACGATAAATATCTCCCCTTTTACTCAATGCCCATGGGTTATCTGGATCAATCTCTAACAATTTATTAAAATCTGCCAATGAATTCTCATATTGATTAAGTGTGTAGTAGGTATCTCCTCGCATTTTCAATGCTAATAAATTGTTTGGCTCAATCTCCAATGATTGGGTAAAATCATCCAATGCATCATTATACAGGTCAAGCATATAGTATACCTCTCCTCTTGTTCTCAATGTTGACACATCATTTGGCCTGATCTCTAATGATTTATTAAGATCCATTAATGCACAATTATATTGATTTAGTATGAGGTAGACATCTCCTGATCTACTCAATGTCCATGCATCATTTGGCTCAAGTTCTAGTGATTTATCAAGATCATTCAGAGCATCATTGTATCTTTCAAGTTGGTAATATACAGCTCCTCTTACACTCAATGCCCATGTATTATTTGGTTCAATCTCCAATGACTTGCTAAGATCACTTAATGCATCATCAAATTGAGTGAGCATGAGATAGATGTGTCCCCTTATTTTTAATGCAAATGCATTGTTTGGTTCAATCTTTAATGAGTGACTGAGATTATATAATGCACCATTGTATTCTTTAAGCATGAAATAAGTTTTCCCCCTTCTATACATTGTATCCGCATTGTTTGGCTTAATCCTTAGTGATTTATTGAAATCAGCCAATGCTTCATCATATTTATTAAGCATCAGATAGATATCTCCCCTAATACACAATGCTAGTGCATCATCTGGCTCAACTTCTAATGACTTATTGATATCAACCAATGCATCATCATATCTGCTGAGCATATAATAAACATCTCCCCTTATTTTTAATGCAAAGGCATTATTTGGTTCAATTTCCAATCCTGCATTGAGATCGCCTAATGCATCGTTGTGCTGACCAAGTCTGCAATAAACATTCCCTCTTACGCTCAATGTCCACATATCATTTGGTTCAATCCTCAATGATTCATTGAGATCATCCAATGCATCGTCATATTTTTCAAGTTTACCATAAATGGCTCCTCTTACACTCAATGCCCAT
Organism: Paraglomus brasilianum; assembly: GCA_910592345.1. Lineage (NCBI taxonomy): Eukaryota > Fungi > Glomeromycota > Glomeromycetes > Paraglomerales > Paraglomeraceae > Paraglomus > Paraglomus brasilianum. The sequence goes on from CAJVPI010001086.1 coordinate 11,880, forward strand.
GCACTACCTGGTTCAATGTCCAATACATTGTTTAAATCGTTGAGTGCATTGTCAGTTTGTTCAAGTAAACGATAGACGTCTCCTCTTCTACTCAACGTGTATATCTTGTTTGGTTCGAGCTCCAGTAACACAGTAAGATCATTTAATGCATCATTATATTGATTGAGCTTGCAATAAACGTCTATTCGTTTCTTCAACACAAATACATTGTTAGGCTCAATCTTCAAAGACTTGTTAAAATCGCTCAACACATTGTCATATTGACGGAGTTGATAATAGACATATCCCCTTATACTCAATACCCATGCGTTATCCTGTTCAATCTCTAGCGATTTATTGAGATCGATCAATGCGCTGTCATATTGTCCAAGCCTGTGGTATATATCCCCTCTTATACTCAATGCCCAAGCGTCGTTCGGTTCAATTTCCAAAGATTTATTAATATCGTTCAAAGCATGGTTATATTGATTGAGTCTGTAATAGACGGCTCCCCTCACACTCAATGCCCACGCATTCTCTGGATTAATCTCTAATGATTTGTCAAGATCGTTCAACGCACTGTTGTATTGATCGAGCATGCGATGAATGTCACCTCTTATGCTCAACGCCCACGCATCGCTCGTGTCGATCCCTAGCGATTTGTCGAGATCACTCAATGCATCATTATAGTCATTGAGTATGTAATAAATATTTGCTCTTGTTTTCAATGCTAATGTATCATTAATGTCAATATTCAATAATTTATCGAGGTCATTTAATACATCATAATACTGTTCAGGAGTGTAACCGGCGGAACCTTCTGATCCCATTTCATCATTTACTTTGTTCACTAATGAGTCACTATCACCATCCAATATATGAGACATGCTTTGCAACAGAAACGACAATAGGAACATTGACATTGCATTGTTGTGGTACGAACTTATCATCCGCAGCAGCGGATAGGTACACAAACCATTTTTGGGCTTAGTAACATTTATGGTGAAACAATAGACAGCGTCTGAACATATATGCAGAGATGAGATGATAAACTGCATACTTGATTTTATTATACTACCGCCAACAGTATATTACGGATGTCAAAAAGGCCGTTAATAATAACAATACATTACTAGTTCAGGTTGTAATGCAATAAATTGTTTTATTAATAACGTTTACAATAATTGCATGCAACGAAATGATGAGAAAGCGCATAGTGATGATGCTACGTATACGGCTTTAAGCAAGAATAATTAAAAAAAAAAGAGCATAAGTAGTAATCGAGCTTGTTCAAAGATTGTATTTAAATATCTTCAAAACTTTGATTGTTTAAAAACCGTAAACTGCTAATGTGTGTTTATGGAAAATTCTTGCTTTGTTTGAATCAGGTCATTCAATCGAAAGGCATTTATTTCATCGACAATCATTTCACCGACAGTACACTTCACCGACAGTCATTTCATGTGACACATTGTTTATCGTACTTATCATTGGTTTTCGATGAAATTTATGTTGGTGAAACGTACTGTCGGTGAAATGATTGTCGATGAAATGAACCGGACCCAAATTAATTGGTATCGTATGCTGCTTGAGCGTAGCTTCCAAAGGCTAAGCTAACAACTAAGAATACAATAATTGATTAAAATTTATACTTTTCTATTCTGTACATTCTGCGATTAACATATTCCATATAACTTATTCTCAGATTTAGTGTGAATGCTTTATAGTCGATACAACTATATTTTTACACTGTCGATATGCAAATATACACTAATATTTATTGATCCAATAAATTTGTACACGGACAATACACACTAACGATGTATAATCTAAATTTATCTAGAAACATATTAATAACAATAATGTCCGAAGATTTGAGTAGGTCAGGAAACAATTAATTATAGCAAATTTGCCAATGCATTCACGCGTAGACTCTAAAGAAGACAATGTAAAATTAAATTCTAAGCCTTTGTCAAAGCTGTCGCTCCTTTATCTCCGATCCTGCAGTCAGAAAGCAATTTAAACCCTTTGCCAAAACTGGTTAAGTATACTAATAAAATTCTCAAACCTCTGTAATAGACAAAGAATTTCGATTAACACTGATCTTTTCATAGATGTGAGCATGCGTCAAAAAACGGTTGGCAGTCTACTAGAATAAAATACGTTTGCAGAAATTTCCTTATTGGAATATTTTTTCGCTGAGAAGAATTTGACAATTTGTATGCCTTTTATAGAATTCTGATGCAAACTCTTATCGGTATTATTCGTGAGCATGTTTGGCGAGAATAACATGGCCAGATTTTACAAGGAGATAATATTGTTTGAAATAGCAACGAAAAAAATAACGTCAAAGCACTTCTTTGTATACAAAGACTAATTAACTTTTGTCATTCAATAGCTAGCTATTATTTTTACGTTTGGGACGTTGTAATTTTAAGACTATTACTATGAGTAGTTATTATGATGTTTTGCAATATATCATGGCGCTCGAGCTTTGTCGGGCGATTACAATTATGCATGTTAATATTAAGATAATATCACTATATTAATGTTGGCATATCACAACGTCATAGATAGCATTTATCAACATCACTCAGCACTGTCTCTCCCTCAACTACAGATTGTACGTTATTGTGGATAATGTAATATCTGGTTCATAGAATAAACAAATACAACGTATTTCAATATACAAACAATATTCTCGCTAACGGAAAAGGATTGGTTGCGTCAAATTGCAATCTATACTTTTTTATCTTCTACATTTGTCTGTGATTACTATGCAAATCATTAATAATTAAGTAAATTTTATTATTGATATACGTGGTTTGGATTTATCTCGCAATAAATAGAAACTATTAATAATATAGTGTCCCAAAGTTCTCTAACCACATTACTTTGGTGGTGGGCAAATTAATCTAGCAGACTTGGTTTGCAACTTGGTGACACCAACCAGCCAGTGAAAATAAGTCCGTTACAATTTTCGCCACTGTAAAATTTGTAAACAACGTTGCTGGGAGCACTGGCTACACTTATGGGATCTGTAAGATCAGTTCCAAAACAGCCAGATTGTCCACCGGTTGTATGAGTAAATTGACCTTTGAGAACTAACAACGTGAAAAAAATTTTATTAATAAGCAAATGCCTTTCATCATAAACAAACTTCTATTAAATTTAACGTTAAACTTACCGATTTCACATGGTGTTTGAGCAGGAACGGCATAGGTTCCAGCAGCCAAACTGACAATCAAGAATACGAGGATAGATTGGATTTTCATTTTCTTCTTTGTTTTTGCTTGTGAGCAGGTTTAACGATATATATGAATTGTGTGTGCAAATGTATTCGATTGTTTACAATAAGATGTGTGAGCTTGCTGAAGGGAGAGCAGGTCTTCTTTTTATAAGGATTTGGATGCTATAGAAATATAACTTTTTGTAAAAAAAATTTATAGCGCATAAGGTTTCCATCCAAATCAGATCATTTGGCACAGCTGTAATGTCCCAGGACCTATATGTAATTATAGCGCGCATGTTTCAGTGCAGCGTTTAATTCTATTATTACATGAAGTAAAAATTAGCACAGGAAGGTACCTATTTTTAAAGATCACTATCATGTGATCATTATTAGTAATGAGAAGTTGGGCATCAATCTATTTCAAGTAGCAGTATATTTCTGATAGTGATCATCAGGGAATTGTCCCGATTGGTTAAATTTAATTTCTTATTAGGAAACTGGGACCAAAGTTATTCTGTTTAGACTAGCCTTGTATAGCCCATTGGCTCGTGTAGGAAAAAAGAGTAATGTCTCATTTACTGCTCTTTCTATAAGCATAACTCTTTAATAACACCAACAATATAAAATGTCCTAACTTAATACATAACCATTTTGAAATCTATAAGGATCTTGAACTTTAGGACATGTAAAATTAAACGTAATTTATTTATATATGTTATATATAAATCCCGTCAAAGAACCCCAAAATTGGACGACCTCCCTAAAATTTTTTTGCTTATCACAATTAACCAATTCACTGACAGCCATCACTGCTTGCAACTATGTAATATCAATAGAAACCTTGTGATTACTATTATTGTAAAGGAAATTTACTTATTCATATGTAGCATAGAACTGGGATATGAAAGCCGTCATATAAGTTCCTACCCTTTGATGTTACACCTAAGGGCCACTCTTTGTAGTATTAGTATTAATTGTTGTTATAATATTATCATTGTTGTCAGTGGATTATCTTAGCAAACTATTTATTATTATGTCTCTAATCATAATATTATTGTTGTTATCAGTGAAAGCTATTTATATCTCTAATCGTAATATTATTGTTGTTATAATATATCAAGCTTTATCAAGGGTTCACTCCTCTTCCAATTATATGTTATACTTCCATGTATGTCCGTATGATTGAATTAATAAGATTCCAAAATAAAATCATGTGCATTTACTATTAGCAGCTTTTGTCAGGTGTGAGAAAATATTAATATGTACACAGTTTAACAAAGGCTATGATTCCAATCCATTAAATCAGTAAATCTGCTAAATTGAGTTTTCACAATATACCAGATATCATAATGAACCATTATATCAACTTTATTGGGCAATTTTTAATTAATATGTTAGAAAGCCTTGCAATTATTTATGTTGTTAGATTTGAACTATAACATAAGTATTAATTCACATACTTTATTGCCTTATCTGTTAGTATTATGTTTTAGGTATACTATGGAATGTCCTACTTATCTGTTAGAGATATTCAATTATTGAAAAAAGTATAGTATGAGGAAAGTCAATCAACAATAAAATCAACAAATTTTTGCCAGTTTTGCCAACATGAGATAGGTGCTATTCCAACATGTAGCTGTCGGATCGCCACACGTGGGAGAGCGTTCGTGTAACGACCTTGGGATTTAGTCGTCTTCCGGCGGAACTCTTAGG
>CAJVPI010001087.1:0-16789 GCA_910592345.1 Paraglomus brasilianum
TTGGATATTTGGTTAGCTGTCGTTTTTTTGACAGGTATTTGAAAGAGTTTGTCTTGGTTATCAGGTGGAATTTGGAGATCGTTTGTGTGTGCAGATTTAAACGAGTGCTTATTCTGGTATATAAGAACCTGGTGGTACAAATATTTATACAATAACTTTGATTATGACTTTTAATATAATTTATCCTAATGGCGCATCACCCGCACGAATACACGCAGCAAATTAATATATAATATTAATATGGGCGTATATGCTTTAAGAGAAAAAGAAAGCGTTTCAGCGATAATCATTATTTTTTGCTTTTGCCTTGGTCTGACCTAATATGCTTATCAATCAATCAATAAATAAATAAAAACACCTACTCTTCCATCTACTAACCTACCCACAACTATTAATCATTGCGCATACATACAATTAAGCACATTATCTATATGCTATATACTACTGTACTGCTTGCTTTATTCCATTTTCTACCTGTGCAACGCTCGAGCTTCATGCTCAATTACGACATTACACAGTTTGTGGAAGCCTATTCCAGAAATGGTAATAAAGACAGATATAAAGATAAAGAATACGACAATGGTATATTATACATGTTTATTCACTGCTTATTATTATGCAGTCGGCTGTAATATCCAGTCATGTGCCACTAGACTATTGTCGTAAGTTCGACCGTTAGATAAAAACGCTTTCCCGCAATTGGTGGACGAAAAAAAAAAATAGACAAAGTTGGGCAAGTAAAACAGATTTATTTTTTCATTCTGCAAGGACAAGGAATGCCCAACCCACTTTTGATTTTTTTTTCCCCCAACACAAGATACATTCACTCTCTTGCTGATCGAACGAATATTAGATTGTAATACGCAAAATAACAAGTTTACATGCAATCATGAAACAAAAAAATAATCACTCGCATGATACAAGCCGGAAATTTCTGTTGTACATGGATTACATACTCCCAGCTTTTTTCGCCTCGTTCATTGAAATCTCATTTAGGATATTGACATACTCACTCCTCCAAGACTTAACCTAGTGACACAAACCCATTCGATTTTCATAATGCCCAATTATTGATGCCCAATCATTGATACCAAAACGACCAATCTTGATACACATTTACATATATGGCATATTAACGGCTTGGGCGTTTAATAAGGGTTTTTGAGACTTACAATGTTGATAATCAGTGATGTGTTAGATTTTACATTAACAGCCCATTCATGCAAAAAGTTTGCTATTGTAGGAAATGAAATGCAGCAGCGCACAGTATTGTTGATTTTACATGCAAGGCAGTCAGTGTATGTGAGTAAGTGTGTGTGTGTGTTTGCGTAAGTGTGTTTGCGTAAGTGTATTGCGTATGTTGTCTGCCAAAGTTTGTCTATTAGTAAATGTGATTGTTGATTGTTTGTTGATAACCGAATTCTTTCAAGAGATCAAGTCTAGCCCTTATACACTTCATTTGGTATTCAGTTATCCTAATTAAGCTATCTCTCCCTCCCTTCCCCCTTTACATTCATTTGTATCTTTGTTCAGCCGAGCAGAAAAAGAGAAATAAAAGAAAACCGGATTTGGATCTTGTTTGAGATCTCGTAAATAATCGATATAATAGATATACCTTTTATAGTAATCTTATAATGTATCCATGTGACTTTGTGTAAGCAATGTAGAGTCACGTGAAATAACCATATCATATTCGCATCGCTTAAACTGTACCCGGGTCAAGAGGTGTGAGAGGTCTGTTATGGAGTCAAGTTGGAACTGCGTCTGTGCATGGAGGCCATGCGAAGTATGTGAAAGCCAAGAAGTCGGGATGGGAAGGAATTATTGTAGTTGTGGAATACGTTTTTCCTTGCTAGCGTTATACAAGACCTGAACAACCCGGATAATCCGAATATGTTAATACGATATTAATTGCATTCATCTAATAAATGATTATTTACGTGTACGATACTTGTATGATTGATTCCATTATACTGTGATACGCGTAGTATCGCGCTATTAATACATGCACGTTTTATTGTTTGCAGCGGCAAGTGCATCCGTATCGTATGACTATTACTTGTAACTAATAACAGTGTCCATTATACTTAAAAAAACGCAATGTTATATTAATTACATTGATTGAAGGCTTATTCTGGAGAAAAGTCGAAATTTGTTTGAAGCACAATCAATAAAATCCGAAAACTATCCTGGAATGTGTTGATGAATATTATCATTAGAGTAAACAATAATGCATAGATGTCGTATGTATTGTACAATATCAATCAATCGTGACTAAAAGTACAAAAGTATAAATTACGCTTGCTCTACTTAGTAATATTTGAACATTCCGTACAGGATTTATTTTGTTAATTTGTATTATAAAACTGATACTGCGTAAATAATGTGTAGTTATGCATTTAACTGTAATTTTTTTATAACACTTCCATACATTGACAAAAAGGGGAGTAAGTAAACTATCGATATTGTTGTCTATTGATATAGTAATTGCGATATTATAGTACGTGTATAAAGTTTGACGCTTGATAAGATTTGGGAGTCATAGCCAAAAAACGTAGATACATTCGCGATACATAAGTTGTAAATAAGCTTGGAGAGCTTGGCCCGCAGCCAGGTATTACTGTGTTCCCTCCAAGGCAACTTTCTCGCCCATCACTTGCTTTCAGTGTTTCGATATCATTATCTTTGTGGTCTTGTTAAAAATTAAGTTTAATAATCAGTCATGATAACGATACTGTGTTAATTTAAAACAACACAAGATTAAACCCGGTCCTTTATTAGGAACCAGTTGTTAAATAAGAATTTTCAATTGCAAATGTCCTGTTTCGAGTTATTGCCAACTAGTATATTAGTGTCCAAAGTCCGTGTTTCACCTGGCGTTCAAAATATCAAAATGCCAAGTCTATTGTTGGGTTTACACTTGATTAAATAATTATCGAGTTGTAAGTCGATTATGTGTTATTCTTTCTGTATTTTTACATATTCATTTTCAAATTAACACATCAATTAAAGTAATTTGTAATTGTGTGTAAATAATGGTACATGGAAACTTAAGTATGTGACTAATTAATTCTGTTCATCAACAACAAATTATGGCCTTAATTGTCCACATCAAAGGCGGCATAAGCAAATGTCTTTAAATGGTTGATGTATCCGCTATATATTTAATTTTTTGAAACTAGGCAAATACTAATATAGTCACTTAGTTAATTGTCGTGGCCCCTGCAAAGAGTCATTTATTTAGGAGAAACAGACACGTTACGAATGCACCAGATGCCAGGGTTTTATTCCTAAGATATTGTTGGATGTTAATACATAAACACTTATTAGCCAAACTACAGATAACTACTTGCCTTGCAAGGCTATTATCTAAATGCTAAGTATGAACTGTGACATGTAAACGTTTTCCTGCATATTAATCTATTATCTGATAATCATTATCATAATCAGTCGTTCCTGCATTGGTCATGTGACAAACTTTTTTTTTTTGCTTCTGCATCATTTCCTTTCGACCAAACGACGAATCCCTCATCTAACACATGTTGTTATCACTTTTGTTCCAACCTCTTGTCCTTACGGCATGACATTTTAGTGACCATAATCAAGGTCTGTTCTATGATGTACTCACTCTTTGCGTCCGACCTTCAACCATATATGATGACATTTCGTATCAATCAAACTAGAGTTTCTGATACTTTTAATATGTGATTAAAATATGCACTAACTGAATTATCAACGGAGACTGCTAAAGTACTTTGATAATAATATATGTGAAAAGACATTAACCAGTATCATCAATTCTCCATTAATCAATGGATGACTGTAGATTTAGTTCTTTTTTGAACTCGGCACATTCGGTGATCGAGACTGCCTTTGCGAACTAGTTCCAGGTACGTTGCTTAACAATTGGGTCGATATATTCGAATTATTAGGATGAGTAATAGCAATTATAAAAACGCTGGAATTACCGGCTGAAATTATAGTGTTGATTAATTTGCTATATCAGCTGAGCAACTATTATTACTTGACATTCCGTTATTATTGCTTCAAACCAATGTATTAATTCCTATTTACGCCACTTTCTTCAGGTGTTGAGCTTGGCTGTTACATTATCTACATTTCCTTTGGTGCGTGTAAGATGATCCACATTAAATATTGTTTCGGGCGACTCGAACGAACCTTAGCAAAGTGTTACAATTCGACACGATGAGATTATGAATAACACCAAAAGACCAATGGGTAAGATTCAAACACCATGTGTTTACTACAACCCAAAAGAGGTGAGATAATTCAACCGTACGTTAATCGTCATTTACATGATGAAACGCACTGGGCACTGAACATCTAAAAGTGTTGAAACGCACTGTTATAACCCGGCCTAGAAAACCGGCATCTGAGATATGTTCAACTATGGAAGCTATTCCGCCGAACGTGATACCATTATTGATTTGATGATGATACACTTGATTTTTTAGACGCTCAATTGATTAAATGAAGCAATTATCTCTACAGTAAGTAAACATGATATAAATGTATAGCCAGACCGTATGTTACTGGTATTAACTATGGTTCATTGTTTATCAAGTAGGGGTTTCAGCTGAAAGCATTAATCAAAGTCACCAAGTGAATGAATCACAATACAGGTTCGTTTTGTCTTCGTCATGGTATATGAACAAGCAGTGTGATGAACAGATGACGAGACACGAAAACTAGAGTACGTCTCGGTTTGATGTTGACAGCAATCTAACAACCATTCATGCATTTTCTGACTTTTACATTTAATCGGCTTTATCCATACTCTCGTGGATTACGAACTAACATATTTAATATATTACTAGGAAAACTTTGTTCTTATTCCTTAGTCTCTGGTTGTCGTCTGTGGCAGGCGGCGTGCTAGTGTGTGGCAATGAAGAATACGCATTTTGTAAGTATTCAACTTATATTGCATGCAGTTATTATTATGATGAATAAACAAATAAATGACAAGCATATGTCTGAAATATAGCCTGTTGAAAATTTATGTGTCTGACTATATTATGTTATTGGCAAAGCTAGTAGGAAATATTACAAGCTGAAATTAATCTATTTATTATCATTTTGTTTTCATACGTCAGGCCGAAAGTTCAATAGCTACGCGTCAATCAGTGTAAACTTATTTCCAACTATGAATGCACACTTGCCGATGGGGGCGAGAGGATTATATCGAGATGGAGAAGAACAGGGTGATTTAGAATATAAACCCGAGTTGATATGAAGGCGGTGAGAGAGCACAGTGCCATGATGATGAGAAAAGCATGAGACGTGAGATAGCGTGGTAACGTGGTGTGTTTTAGAGAGTGTGGGTGAGTATTGGACATCGATTATATTCTCATCATCTGCTTGTCTTGTGTGAAGCATCACGCATATTATAAACAAATCGCTCTTATCATGCGGAGAATTGTTGTTTTACTTAATTCACAAATCTATTTCATGGTTGCTAATGAACAGTCAATGCACAACTGTATACGTCAATTTTCATTCCTACATTGACTATGAATTAAATCCTTCCAAAATGTTTCCAACGTTTATTCCAATGGTTTCCAAATGATATCCCCCTTCTAGAACAAACAATGTTGGCTTCCCAATAGACTTGATGTGTTTGCCTATCTCGATGTATACACCAGATGTCATGTTGAATCCAGCAATAGGATCGTGCATGAATGTGTCGACTGGTACAAAGCAATGAAAACCATCGATCAATAATCAGAGCGAAAAGCGTAAACATCGTACAGAGCCACGTATACAGCGAAAAAGCCAACTCACCGCCCAATGAAACAACAAGAAAGTCAGCTTCATAAGCAATAATCTTTTGAATAACACTTCTCAAGGCCTCCAAATACTTTTTATCGTCTGTTTCCGTTGTTAACGGTACATTGACTGTATATCCTTCACCTTCACCTTCACCAGTCTCGGACGCGTGTCCAGAAAACCACGGATAATCGGGATGTCCATGAAGAGATACGTATATTGGATTAGACGTCGAGTAGAATATTGCTTGCGTTCCATTGCCACTACAAGTAAAGAATAAGTTAGATAAGGAAGATTACGAAAGCATAGGAGATACGTACTGATGGTAGTCAATGTCTAGTATGGCTACTTTCTTTGAAGTAGCCGAAATAATAAGCCGAGCGACTATCGCTACGTTGTTAAGAAAACAATAGCCTCCACACAGATTGTTTGTTGCATGATGACCAGGCGGACGACTTTTGTTTAAAAAAGAAATTATATCGAATTAGTCCCTACGATCGGAAATTTAATGGTAATAACTTTTTGCAGAATCCTATCATACCAAAGCGCAAAGACACCAATCGGCCCATTTTCATTCGGCAAAGAACAATCTTCCATAAGCGCCTTTGCTGCCGAGATTGTCACCTGTGCCGATGCGTATGCTGCTAACCAGGTGCCTAGAAAGAAGAAAAGAACGAGATTCCGTCTAGTATATTAAATATCACGTCTCTTTATTCATCATAGTATCACACATACCACCCATAATGCAGCAAGACAAATCGTAGCAATAATGCCCGGCTTTTGCAATAGCAGTCGCCGCACCCGAGTTTCTTCCAAAAGATGGCATATTCTTATGCGGAAATGCTTCCGGAAGAATCCCGTTCTTGTCCCCACCTTCTTGACACCATTCGTCATATGCCGTCTTTAAATACTGAACGAAATCGCTATCATGAACTGCTAGTATCGCATCGATACCATAATCAGTTGACTCGTGAAAGGTGTAATTATGCGATGAAGAAAAGGATTGGAGGTGAGACTTGATAATTTCTATACGAACTGGAGATTCTGTAAAAACAAAGAAGCGTTAAATATGATGTTAAGAATGAAAGGCGGCAGTGATATGAGAGTGATTGACCAAAAAAAGAGCGCATCGACACCCTAATCACATACCAAAATAGTCGACCAAATTGCCAGATAGTATCTCATACTTTGGCGCATGTTTTGCACATTCTTCGGAATAAATCACTTTCATCTTCACAAAATTACAAAATCGGGAAAATCTTGCATTCTTACACAAACCCGCAGTCCTCCCTGATTTTCCCCCATCAAAACGCGTACGTGTAAATCTGCTTGTTTATTTTTACCTGCGAAAATGCCGCCGAAACAAGGAAAACTAGACACCTTCTTTGGAAAAAAAGGAGATATACAGTCTAATGGTCAACCGGTAACCGCACCAGTTAGAAGAAAAAGACGTATCATTGAGTCCTCAGAAGATGAGAATGATACTGAAAACGTTCGCGTAAAAAATAAGCGGGTCAAGTTGGAAAAGAAAAAGGCAGTCGAGGAGGAAAGTAAAGCGCCGCAAGTGGAAAAAGTATCCAAAAATGATTCTGGTAAACATTTAAACTAATGCTTGCTACTCTTGTTGATCTCGACCGGATTATAATTAAAATTCTTGTTAATAACACAGCTGAAGATCTCCCCACTAATTCAGAGGATGTGGACACTGAAGAGATTACTAAGAAAGAAGAGAGCACAATTAAAGCTGTTGCTGTTCTATTGTGAGTGAGTTTTGAATGCTGAATTACGTGTTTTCATGCAAGTGAAGTATCTTACCACTGTTTATCGATCCAGGGCTTCTAACAATGTATCGGCAAGTGTTGATATTGATTGGAAGGCAGGAGAAAGGTAAGCCAAAGACTTGTAATTTTTAAATTGGAGACGCATGTGCGAAGCTGGTAAAGTCTGCTGAAGCAGGGTATTAATAACATTGATATTCATTAGTGTTCTATATGCGGCACTTGTTAATGCTTATGAAAAGATTGAGGCGACTTCAAAACGTTTAGAAATCCAGGAGATAATGACCACGTTTTTTTTGCGTATTCTTGAAAAAAGTCCCAGTAATTTACTTGAAGTGATATATCTATGTATAAATCGGGTGAGTTATACTATCACTGGCTGGAAATTCGTCAATATGGCGCACTGACATCTCCCCCGCGGCAAACGCTGAGAACGTTACATGATTGTACTCTTACTATCTTTTTTTTAAATCTAGATATGCCCGGAATTTGAAGGACTAGAACTGGGCATTGGTGAAGCTTCTTTAATGAAAGCAATTGCAATGTCGACTGGCCGTAAAGTACAAGCCATTCGTAAAGAGTACAGTGAAACTGGCGATTTGGGGCTTGTTGCTAAAGCTAGCAAAAAAGCTCAGTCGACACTATTCACGCCCAAGCCAATGACTGTATCATCCGTGTTCAAGGCGTTCCGGAAGATTGCCTTGACTTCTGGTGCAGATTCAATTGAGAGGAAGATTCAATCCATTGCCGCGCTTATGTCTAGTTGTAGGAGCGGAGAAGAGGCAAAATATTTAATACGGTGAGTGTGAGCTTGTCGTTTGTGTGCTGCATCTTCATTAGCAATTTGTTAACTAGTAAGTATAAATTGTTATTAGATCACTTGAAGGCAAGCTAAGAATTGGTCTCGCTGAAGCTACAGTGTTAGTAAGTCTTGCTCAGGCTATTGTTATGAACGACTCTGAATACAAAACCATGTCCAAAAACGATAAGACTGCCAAATTGGCCGAGGCACCCAGCGTGATCAAAGCTGTATACAGCGAACTTCCTTCATACGATATCATTGTTCCTGTTTTATTAAAGCATGGCGTCGATGGACTAAGGGAGCACTGTAAATTAACGCCTGGTACTGTAATAAACTGCTATCGTTATTCAACTACAGTAACTTATCCCTACTAATATCAATCATTTATTAAGGTATACCGTGCAAACCAATGTTGGCCCATCCAACAAAAAGTATTACTGAAGTTCTTGACAGAGTGGAAGGGCACAAGTTCACATGTGAATATAAATATGATGGTGAACGGGGACAGGTAGGATGTCTGTTCAATGTGTTTAAAACACCCTTGCACTGTCCGTTTTCTATGCTAGACTAAACGTGGAATATCTAGCCTCACTTAATGTTCATTGATTTTCTCCCAGATTCACCTGTTGGAGGACGGTACAATCAAAATATTCTCTCGTAATCTTGAAGACAATTCACAGAAATTCCCCGACATTGTTAAAAACGTCACACGGGTATTTAGTTAATTTAACTACTTGTGATAGTTTGATACAATCGCTAATCACGCCACTACCAAAAGTTTATTAAGGAAGGAACAAAATCATTTGTCCTCGATTGTGAAGTAGTAGCATGGGATAAAGAGAAAAAAAGTATATTGCCATTCCAAGTGTTAACAACAAGAAAGCGAAAAGATGTCAAACATGAAGATATCAAGGTCACAGTCTGTGTGTTTGGGTTTGACATATTGTATTACAACGGAGAGGTAAGATGAGTTACTGAAATTAAATAGATAGATTATTTACCTGTTGTGTTGTCTTTCTCTTTTTATTCTGACTTTACTTCTTTTTTCCCCTAATACGGCAGCCTTTACTTCAGAAATCCCTTGAGGCAAGGCGTGATATTCTCTTTTCCGTCTTTAATGAAATTGAGGGTGAATTCGCATTTGTATGTTATAAAAATTTGAATAATGTGGAAGACATACAAACATTCCTTGACGAGAGCGTCAAAGGCAGCTGTGAAGGTTTAATGATCAAAATACTTGATGGTACCGAGTCATCATATGAACCATCTAAACGCTCTCGCAATTGGCTTAAACTGAAGAAAGACTACTTGTCCGGGGTGGGCGACTCACTCGACTTGGTAGTGATCGGTGCATACTATGGTCGCGGTAAACGCACTGGCGTATATGGAGGATTCCTGCTTGCATGCTACGACCCTGATACAGAACAATATCAGACCATCACAAAGACATCAACAGGACTCAGCGATCAGAATTTAGAGGACTTTTACAAGCACTTTAATGGACAAGTGATTGATGGACCTAAAAGGTATTATAATTTTGATGAAAAAACCAAGCCAGACGTGTGGTTCGAGCCAAGCGTTGTATGGGAGGTGCTTGCAGCTGATCTGAGTATATCACCAGTGTATAAAGCGGCAGTTGGAACGGTAAGTGGCTATTGAAGGCTTTGAACAAAAGCAACCAGATATATAATATAAGTCTGAACTATCTTGTATTAGTGCGATCTATCGAAGGGCATATCGCTACGATTTCCAAGGTTTATTCGAATAAGGGAAGATAAAAAACCAGAAGATGCTACAACAAGTGATATGGTGAGTCTTTTCTTTTCATACAAAAAGCACCATTATTATTAGTTTACACGTGCTTACTTCGGTCCAACTTTTTTAGGTTGCGGAAATGTACCAGAGGCAATTCAATCATAATGAATCATAATATTAGTAGTTGATCTTCAACTATTGTTTAATTGGACATTCTTCTTTTGCTATTTAGTCAACAAAATAATTACTCGTCTTGATTTAAGCTTTAACTGAATTATTAAGATTTCAATGATTACGAATATCCGGACGCTTGCACTCATTGGATTACACCAATAAATTGATCTAAAGATCGCATAATTTGCTGAAGTATTTGCCGATTTTTATTGTATTCAGAATGCGATATTTATAACCAACTTAACCGTGAGATGGTGTTTCCAAGAATGGATCGCGTTTTCGCGCCTGATTGCACTTATATTTACTGTCCAGATTCAATTGTTATTAGCTTATCAGTCTGTAAACCGTTTGCACATAAAGTAATGTGGCAGATTAAAATGAAATTTGGGTCCATTGTCTGATTGATATTAACATAACATCTGTAACACAATGCGCATCAATACGTGACAGCCATAATTTATGGCAGAGTAAATAATAAGTTATCTGACAAAGTATGAGCAACCCAAAAGTGCACGGGCCTATATATGGACGGGACAAAACTGGTACAGGCCAAAGCGACAAATAAAGTAAATCTCTCGAATTTTAACTTTCCCTATCGAGTGATTGTTATTTTCACATGCCGATAATGCAGATCCTTATCAAAATCGGGTTTTGAGCTTTGACTCTATCTTTGTTTGCTGAACTTTGTTCGAGTTCTCGCAGACGCAGCAAACGATAGACACGGATACTACCTGATTTTGCGTTATCATCAGATGTTGTTCAACAGGACTGAGCATATTGGGAAGAAACATGTTTGCTATCATCGAAAACGAGGATAAACATGTGATCACTATTGGAAAGGATATCAAGGTTTGAACTTTGTATAAGAACGGGTATAGTCGATGTATCTTACAAAAATTCTCAAAAGAAATTGATTTAAGGTAGGTGAAATTCAAACTGCTCCGATGATATACATCTATATATATTATTATTAAGATCAAAACGGTTTATACTCGCCATCATAGGCGCGAAACCATCAAATATCTCAACACCACCGACGTAATGGATGATGAATACTCGTTGTCACATCAGAGCTCCGACTCTTCTTCGTTGTTCTCGTCGTCCTCCTCGTCTTTACCTCCCATCTCCCCTACCAAAACCTCCGCTATCAGAACATCTGCCAGCAATGATTCTTCCTTCAAACCTCTTCTGAAATACTTTGTCCATTGCTTCAAAATACTCGTCCTGACATTTGTCTTCGACTGGACACAACTCGTTCGCCATCCTGTGGCATCATTTGCAACTCTGACTATGTACCCGACTGCATGTTTGGTAATGGCCGTTGTCGCCGTAGCTTTTTATATTGCTGAAAAATACGGACTTAGACAGACAAATAACAACCTATCAATATGTAACTGGTGTATGTACGGGGTTTGACTTATGAAAACTTCTAGTCAGGTATATATACATCTTGATATTCCTTGTCTCACGGGCTTTTACCTCTACTGTTTTATTCAGTTTATCCAGAGATGTTTGATAAAGACAAGAAGGCTCTTATAGATACTGCTAGCAGTTTTCTCGAAGACCCAATATCTCTCAAATGTGATGACACATTAAAGATAACAACTTACAGCGACTACAAGGACGAGCGCTTTTCCCGCCCATCTTTCAACATAGACGTTGCGAAATGTTTGCTAGTTTTATCTGCTCTCATATATGAACGCAAGGACCCCAAAGAGATCAACCGGACCGATTATCCTATTCACTTCACTGAGTCGGCTCCTTACAACGAATTCATTAAGAAAACCGCCAAGAGTTGGAATCTAAAATTCAGAACACTATCCGAACTAGGATCAGATGCCAGTCCGTTTTGTGGCGCGTTCTATCAGCGTGATAAAAACTTTATCGTAGTTGTGTTTAAAGGAACGTCACCGAGTGACTTTTCCGAATGGTTGATTGACGCTACTTTTATGCGCACTGATGCCAGGACACATTTGTTCGGTGAAGTGCATGAAGGTTTTTACAAAGCTTTGTTTGGAGATTCGTTCAAGGGACGCTCCAAGTCGATCGAGGATTATTCGTACAGGACCATATTGGCCAATCTGCACGAGATTATGAAGGAAATTCGCGCTAACCGGACTTACGCTAATAATGGCACAAAAAGCGCTTCAAATTCGGTGGCGGAAGAGAAGATCAACGTTTGGGTTACTGGCCATTCGCTAGGAAGCGCTCTTGCAACTTTGTTCTATTCGAGATTAATGTGCAGTCCTGCAGATTTACCAGATGGGTGTATTTTAAGGTATGGAAATGGACAGTGGGAAACTGTTTATATCATTGACTGCCACCTGGCTGATGAGCATAATTGGCAACAAGTTGTTGATCGAAATGGACCGGAAGTAGTCCATAACGAATATTATGGAATACATTATTAATAAATATGGTAACTTTCTTTGATATTTAAAACTAATCATTGTTCTTCCTTTTCTCCGATATATTATTCCCATAGAGATGCCTACGTCTACGGAACACCATGCATTGGCAACAGTCAGTATGCTGTTAAGTTTGCCTCTACCTGTAACACGCCTTCCTCTCGCTTCAATACTCTCTGGCGCGTAATCTGCGACCAAGACATGGTCTGCCGGGTGCCTATTGGATTTGACGAACCCGATCTACTTCGATTCGCTAGCGAAAATTATCTTTTTAACTACACGCACGTTGGGGAAGCCGTAAGATTCTTCCAGGACGGGCGTAAGCCGGAGGCAAAATTCGAGCATTGGCTCCAGTCGAACGAGAATGGTCGGCCCATAGAGAGTTTGGACGAAAAGAATAAATTTCCGGAATCCCGTTGGAAAAAGATACATGAGATGACGCCGGCTTGTTTTAAAGATCATTTTCCATACAGATACTTAAACGCTATGGAAAACGCAAGTGTGTATTTTCCGGATGCTGCTACTACAAAGAGATTTTATGATACAATTCAACTGGCCAAAGAGTAAAGCTTTTGTTGAAAACGTATTGAGATATGGTAGCACGTAGAATAACTTATTATGCCCATTTACTAGTGTATCACACGAAAGTTTAATGATTTTGGATTAAAGAAGAGCACGTTTGCCAGCAATTATATTTATGAATTACTCTCTCGTCGAGTTTTTTTTTTAAAAAAAATCTTGACAATGAATCGTACACACACGTATATCGGGAATATTCTCTGTAAATCAAATGAGTGATATACATTGACAATTTAGCAAAGACCAATGGATAAATGCATGTTGGATTCCGTGACCTTTACTGCACTATATATCAGTGCGCAATTTCTTGTTTTAACTCATGCTAGCTTCTTCGCTAAACAATCTGATTTGGTTATATTCGATAATATTTTATTATGGTGATTGAGTTATTAACTCGCCATCATAAAGGGGTACATTTTCCCGAGCTTGTGGTGAAGAAATAGCTACGTTATAACGATTTGTCGACTTTCCACAATCTCATTAAGAATACGGATATGGTTCTATGGAGGTGTCTACATTCAATAAGTTCTATTAATACCCAAACTTGTACATCAATTCACTATATTCTGTCAAAAGATCCCTTGACTTCCATATTTCATTCGTGAATTCAGAAAGTGAAGACTGTCCCTCTCATCAGAATTTGTACCGAACCAACGTGTTGACGGCATGGTCATAACCTAACATGCCAAAGTTCCACCACCTAAAGTAGGAGTAGCCAGAGTCATTTAGCAATATGACATTGCAAACACTGGAACTCTATTAAGTTCTTCTTCCAGACCATCATTTTTCTGTTCACCACCTCCTTTCAAGTATGGTTTCGTCGCATTGAATAGTAGGACTGTTGTTACCTACGAAAGTATACTCTCCCTAGTGAGCTTCCTCAACAATCATACATGGGTATCCTCCATAAGCTTGATCAACTTGTTCCAGTCTTCACAAATCTTTTATTTGTCGGAAGAACCCGCGAAGCTTCCATTCCCGGACATTCAAAATCTCACTCCTTTGTTCAATGACATCGAATGAGGAGAGAATTCGAGGTATGATTTCACAGACATATCTCCACTTTATCATCAACTAGTCACGATCGAAAATCGCTATATTGTTATTTTTCCAAAGGGAAAAGTTATAGCCGGTGAAATGAAGGATTTTCATGCTTTTTGCCGTCCCAAATCTTGTCTTCTGGATCATGCCCAGCTTTAGACCTCCCATCCGACGTTGGGACGCCTCCAAGACCTCTTCAGCCCTATTATAATTCAGTCAATCTTATTGTAAAATTTATGCGTGGAGTGCATTGCTCTGTAGTAATTTTTACAAAAATTTTCTAGATCATTACCAGACTATTTTAAGTTTGACATTTTCGTAACAGAATAGGGGAACTAACGGCAAGAGAGCTCAATACCTACATTGAGCCTGATTCTATGCATTACACATATCAGGTATATCTTCAAATTTCTCATCATTTCCATTGATATCAGTGGAAGGGAAATCATCACATCCCTTTTATTTAGACTGATGAATATGACCAAATACTTGTAAAAATACTCTTCGAACAGTCGCTTCTTTTGCCAGATATAATTTTTGGAATTTTGACGTGTTAGTATATGTAAGTAGATCAGGCTCTTTCCTAACAATCAATTGATATTGTGAATGCCCCAACTTAGAATTTAGTAACTAACATGTTGAAAGACAAATAACACCAAACCACAATTGAGGCGGGAAGCATGTTCAATTTCTATAAGCACGGACAGCCTTATGCAATGAAATATATATATTCACCAACAGATTTTTCTTGTAGTTTGTTATATATTGCTCCGGCAGCAAGCTCGTTACTGACAATTGATTTAATCCCTTCAACAGTTGTGTTAATAAGCAATCCCAGTCCGTCTCAGCAAGTTTATCTTTCTCCTCTTGCGGGATCTTTCTACCAGTAACCCATGCAGCAGCAGTGTCCATGGAGAAATGTGGAATACGCGTGAATCGCGATTTGCTATAAATTATTTTGATTGGTTCAACGGATAGACCTCGTGACATAATTATTTAATGCGTGATAGCTAGCTATTTCATAACATTACGGCCCTTGCAATTTTTTCTTATTCACGATAGTTTACGGTAATTCATCATGCCGCCAAAAAGTAAGCCAACTTTGACAGATTCGCAAAAATACGAACTTTGCCTGTATGCTCGCGGAGTATGTTAATTGGATCGAAAATAAATGGCGAATTTTGCAAAGCAACCAGTTACTTTCTGAAGAAGAAATCATTGCTCCAAATACAAATCGGTTACATACCCAGAACTCGAACAAGCACTGAAATAGCAGCCGGTACGGCATTACAAGGCTTGAAAACTGTACAGGCATTTTTACTACAACGAGAAAATGCAAGTGAATACATAAATATTCTCAAGACATATATTAGAGAGAAAAAAGGCTAATATGGTGCGACAGACAAGCATAGATCAAAAATATTTTAACCAATAAATGAATAAAGTATTGAATTACTATATTCTCCCTAAATGCATGCTCTCACACTTTCGGTCTCAAGGGTGTGCATTTAGGGAGAGTTCACTGTATACTGTTTGAGATAATTATAAAGAGATCCTATTATAGTAATAGATTGCTTGTTTAACCCCTGTCATCTGCTCAAGCACTATAAACACTATTACTATCCCTCATACTCAATGTCCATGCATCCTTGGTTCAATCTCCAATGATTAACCATGCTGTTCTAGAACCTGATAGACAGCTCCCCTTTTACTCAGTGCATATTTGTTATTTGGTTCAATTTCCAATGCTCTGTTAAAATTAATCAATGCATTGTCATATTGTTTTAGTTCCAGATAGACACCTCCCTTTCTACTCAGTGCATATGTGTCATTTGGTTCAATCTCCAATGATCTGTTAAGATTAATCAATGCATTGTCATATTGTTTTAGTTCCAGATAGACACCTCCACTTCTACTCAGTGCATATGTGTCATTTGGTTCAATCTCCAATACTCTATTAAGATTAATCAATGCATTGTCATATTTTTTTAGTTCCAGATAGACATCTCCCCTAATACTCAGTGCATATATGTTATTTGGTTTAATTTCTAATGAACAGTCAAGATTAATCAATGCATTGTCATATTGTTGTAGAGCCAGATAGACAGCTCCCCTAAGACTCAGTGCATCTGTGTTATTTGGTTCAATCTCCAATGCTCTGTTAAAATTAATCAATGCATTGTCATATTGTTGTAAAGCCAGATAGACAGCTCCCCTACTACTCAATGCATATGTGTTATTTGGTTCAATTTCCAATGCTCTGTTAAAATTAATCAATGCATTGTCATATTGTTTTAGTTCCAAATAGACACTTCCACTTCTACTCAGTGCATATGTGTCATTTGGTTCAATCTCCACTGCTCTGTTAAAATTAATCAATGCATTGTCATTGTCGTGCCGACTACTGCGGGAGAGCAGAAAGTAATCGACACTTGGGATTTAACTAGTCTCGACGGAGCGTGGCG
>CAJVPI010001088.1:0-16765 GCA_910592345.1 Paraglomus brasilianum
TCATATCTATGGTGAAAGGTTCAGCCCCAAAACAACAGCTTATATTGAAAGGGGATATTGCAGTGTGATCAAACACACGGTGTTTTTCATTGTCTATCAATAACCGTAGTCTGTAGCTTCCAATACCCAAAAACCCATGGAGAGTTGTCTTCTCTGAGCGGAAAGTACGTAAAGTTGCAAGTAAATCATATAAGTGTTCAATTGTATTAGTACCTGTCGAAATTATACTATCAAATTCATCCATAATTATAATTAAGGGTTTTTTTAAAATCGTTGAGATTGTGCGCATAAAAGTTTCATATGTCATCCGTGACTTCACCTCCGATGCGGCATTTGCCAACAACACCCAACTAGTATCTGGCTCAAGTCCACGTCGCAAACTGCCAACAATGCCATTAGCAAATGAATACCAAAAGTCACTTGAAGAATCATGTTGAGTAACGTTTGTTAGAGTGTAGATGCATACATGTGCCAATTCACTGAGATCACTGTCCTCACAGAGAGCATCTGCTATTGAAGTCTTCCCATACTGGCGAGGCCCATGAAGAAGGACATAACCACCTTCACATAGTATTGATTTAACTTTGGTATACAGAGGAATCATTGACAGTGGGACAACAATATCACTATGCCAGTTGACTGGTCCTTCAGTTTTAATACGGGGAATGTATCTCTTAGTTGTTTGCAAACTCTGTTCCCATTCACTCTTCCTTTTACTATTACCTATGATAGCAAGGGAAAAAAGTACCATCTAGTCAATAATGCTTATTTATACCAAGCATTTTCTCAAAAATACAGTTGGATAAAACTGGGGAAAAACGTATAAAGACAAAGATGAGAAGAAAGAGTGGCAGAAGGAGAAGGAGAAACATTCTTGCAATAAAACTATATTACAACCCACATTACTATCTCTACCCTATGTACACACTATTTTATGTCCCCAATGCCCAAGTCACAAAGTTGTTACCTATCTTGACCAACTATTAATGATTGTTTGCAAGCAAGAGTAATGGATAGATGGATGGAAATAAAGAAGAAACAGTAAAAGATGAATAGAGGTAAGAGATAGCATGGAATACACAGCATGAGTATCATGAATGAAAGAAGTCAACTCCAGCTACAATAACATTCTCGCAATAAAACTATATTACAACCCACATTACTATGTCTACTCTACCCTATGTACACACTACTCTATGTCCCCAACGCCCGAGTTACCTGCTTCTGGTTTGAGAAAATTTTTTGCCTCTAAATCTTTGACTAAACCCGCAGGTATATTCAGATTTCCCAACTCTGTAGCAGTAAAATTCTTGACGTCGCCCAGTGTATTCAACCAATTCTGAGTAAATATTTCATTAACGGCGGTTGTTTGCTCTGAGCTTGCCTTGCCAGCATCAACAAAGGTTTGCAAATATTGAGCAACAGTAGTTTGATCGTTCATGTTTGAAAAAGTGAATTTCTAAACGAAAAAGTGTAGTACTGCTAAAATAAAAAGGCTGCGCGTAATATACTAATGCTGATCAGTGGCTTAATCAATGGCGTATTCTTAGGAACTTTCTAGACCTTTCATAATATAACTATTGCAAGTGCACTCACGATTTTTCAATAGTATATTATCGGTTATAGAAAAGTTCAAATAAAAAAATAAATAATTAATTGATTATTTATTAGAAACATTAGCGTTAGATACAGAATACGTGTATCAAAAATTCATTAGCGAACTAGCAAAGCTAATATGGGATTTTATTGTTGTCCTTATTGGCGAAAATTGCAATAAAGGCTGTTATAGACCTGAGGGGTGTAAAATTCACTGGAAGGCTCCTACGCGCGTACCTTGTAAAGAATGTGGTAAGTTGACATTCTCTACGTTTCGTGCATGTAGAGATCATTCCGGCAAGTATCAGTTTAAAGATTATTATCAACAAAAAAACTGGTGCTAAATGAATCAAAGAAAATACATAGTGGTATTCGTTTTATCGGATAGAAAATAGTTATCCATGCGTGTCGTACGACAAAAATTTGTCACCATTGATTTCACGGTGACAAAAAAATTTATAGTGACAAAGTTAACTAGTTTTTTATGTTTTTTAGACCTTTGTAGATAGTCACTATAAGTCTCTATGAAAAATCGAAATTTTTTTCTTCTTTTTTTATTTGCGCTGCAAGTGCACTCATGATTTTTCAAAAGTATATTATCGGTTATAAAAAAGTTCTTTTTTTTTTTTTCCTAGAAGTTTTATTTCATAGTGACTATAGTGACGACAAGTGTAAAGAAATAATCAAGAAAGAAACGAAACGGCTTAAAGCGCCCAAAATTCATAGAAGTGTACCGTGAACGTTACCATAAAAAAATTTTTTTTTCATAAAGACAGAATGACAAACATGTCCACATATTTTGACACGCCAAGCGCTATTAATTGAAGGCATAAAAAATATGATTAAGATGAGACGTCAAAAGCAGTGTGAGACTCGCGCCGCGAGTTGCTTTCGCATCTAAACTCCGATGAAGAATATTATACAGCGGATGAAGGAGGCTACGCAAGTGGCTTTGCTCTGCAAATAATCCATATTAGTTACTCCAAAAGCCTACCAATGGCTACGCCAATGCTCACTGAAACTCATAAAGAAAAACGAGTACAGTGGGCAAGACAGAATCTTAATGATAATTGGAAAAAACCATTATTTTCTGATGAAACGGCATTCCAATTATCACATTGAAAGGGTGAAAGACTGTACCAAAAGACAGAACAAAAATTTTTGCTTGGGGTGGATTTTGTGTAAAAGGAAAAACTTCTCTAAACAAATCATGGATGCAAATTTTTATGTTGAAATTTTAGCTTAACATATTCCTGAAATTAATCAGACGCTTGGCAAGAGCTGGAGAACAATGACCACAAGTAGAGTTGCTAAAGATTTTATTCAGAAACATTATGGTTACAAGCAATGTTGAGAGACGAATGCTGGAGAGTTAACCAGTTTATGGAAGAGGAGTGGCAAATATTCCACGAGCAACTCTAATTAATTTAGTAGAGCAATGGCGAGCGTATACCATATTGAATAAATTTATAAGGTTACTTACTTGAGTAATAATAATAATAATAATAATAATTTGATCTCCTTTTTTTCGTTACACACTGTAATAATCGGTGAAACCAATAAAATGCTTGACCCTCACTAGATGAACGAAAAAGTTTACAATGAACGCTCACACGAGAATTCACCAACTTGTCCTCCTCATATCAAAACCTAATATCATACTTTCCTCACGCATAATTCGTTCCTCCTTACCCCCGCTTTCTCTTAAGCTCTTTCATAGACAATCTTCAACAATTACTCCGGCATTCCTTGACACGGTTCAACCTTTTCTCCAAGAACGTTCTAAACCACATACGTCTTCATATTTTACTGGCAAGCCAGCCTATTATGATTTGCTTATACAACTAGACGACTTGATATCAAAGTATTCAGCCTTTCCAAAGAGGCAAAAATCACCACTGGCCACTCTGTGGAAACTTAACGCAGTCTTAAGCCAGGACCTCGGCATCTCTTTGAAAACTAGCCAGTACAGTAAGATAGTTCAAAAACTCAATAAACTCGATTTAATCGAAGCAGATGAAGTAAAGGAGTATCTTAAGTTATTCAAACGGCATTATCAGTTAGTAGACAAACGAGAAGAACTGGCCTCGAGTAAGCATGGACAATTGGACGAGTATAATAGAAGTCTCACAGTTGGTAGACGGAAAGAAGCGACCGCACGAGTTTTTTTGATTAAAGGAGCAGGAGATGTTAGGGTCAATGGACGTCCGCTAGCAGATTATTTCATAGAAGCAAAAGATAGGGAAACCTGCATTTTTCCGTTTGTAGTGACTGAGACTGTTGGCCAATATAATGTTTGGGCCCTTGTCAAAGGAGGTGGACCAACGGGTGAGTGATGGAGTGATGGAACTTATTTACCAATAAAAGAGTCGAGCTATGTGGGAATTGATGAGAGAATAAGTCGATGTCACTTTATAGGACAGTCTGGGGCAATTGCTCATGCTATTACAAAGGGCTTGTTAATTCATAATTATGATCTCAAACCCATTCTAAGAAAAGGTAGATTTCAGCAATACTTTCTAATGCTAATCTCTTTTATATATTGGTTTACCACCCCGATTTGTAACTCGAACAATTCTTCTTTTTTTTAAAGCTAAACTTGTTACCCGCGATACAAGAGTTGTTGAACGGAAAAAACCCGGACTTGCCAAAGCGAGGAAGAGTTATACTTGGTACGATGGACGCGTTAAAATTCCTGTTGATTTTCGAGCTTGTATCTAACTCGTACTTTCAATGTTCTACAGGGTCAAGCGTTAACAAAAAAGTGGCAATCGTGTGGCGATTATCATATATCTGGATAACGCATCAGTTGCTCCACTCAATGGTTGGGGTATAAAAATAGACTAATATTACTCGCTTATGAATAACAAGCGTGATGCAACAGTATATTGAATCGGTTAGTTTCTGAATAGGGCCGCTGGATCAATAAACCTGTCAATGTCAAACGGAATGTAAACGTCTCCCTCGCGTCCATCTCGGCGACATTAGCCTACAAACATACATTCATAATCAGACTGCTTGTGGTCAAGCATTAGCATATGCTTGATAACTATATTATATTAAACTCTCGTTTGAGGAAGCCAAATATTATTTGTTCGAGCTATTATTCAAAATCGTAATACTATTACGTAATGTTGCATTCGCTGAAACAGCTTTGGTTTGTAATTCGATTGAACGAGGGAATAGGCAGTATCTCCCTGCTATATTGTGTGTCTCTATGTTTTATACATAGTAGTCAATTCGGTTAATTTCCCACTGTGAATGTTCTCATTCATGAGAATGTCAGAAATTGTGTGAAACAAAGATCAGTTACTTACTATCATTAACAATGGGACCACAATCCACCTTTTCTAGGAAGTAACACATGACATTTAAAATTTGTGAGACAAATGCACTTTACCCATTCGACTTTCTCACTCACTTATGAAACTTGTTTGCTTTCGAATGTTGTCATGGTTATTTATTTAATATCATATGAGACATGATGGACCGTAAACAGGAGAAGACTACGTTAGGGATGGAGGATTTGGAAATATTGGCTGAATTGAAGAAATTAAAGAAAGCCCTTGGTGATGGCCAAAGTTCCTGTAAGTAGAAACGAAGGCGTGTATAATGATTTGGGGTTCGTAAGAAAGCGAATCTGTCTTTGTGGGGGAGAAGCGAGTACTTTTGAAAGTATTATTCTTATTTATAGATACATTTACTATTTGACTGAGAGTTTGTTCTTTACATCTATAATGTCAGTAAAGAAGGCTAATGGACATTTCTGATATCATTAGTGTCACAAGGTGGATCATGCTGACTGTTGTAGTGAGTCGTATATCTACGACCGTTCAGCATAGTATTTAATTGCGTATGAAATAACATTCTCATTCGATTTACTCTACACCAGCTCTATCACAAACGCAAATAATAGATGAGTCGATACGTCTTTCTGAAAACAATTATCAAGTTTCTGCTGGCATTGTCGTCGAAGCCGAAACTCACAGCTTTGAACACTGCCTCGAAGAAGATCCCAACTCTCCAGCCACATCAAATGAGGAAGAAGAGGAAGAGGATGTAAATAATGAAGAAGAATTTGATAATGAACATAAAAATATGCACGAAGAAGACGAGAAAGGGAATAATTATGGGGACGGGCACGAGGATGTATATAGGAATTATTATGAGCATGAAGATGGGGATGAAGATGGGGATGGGGATGAAGATGAGGACGGGAATAGTGATGATGATAATAGGGATGAGAATGGGGATGAGAATGGGGATGGGAATGGGGATGAGAATGGGGATGAGAGTGGGGATGAGAATGCAGATGGGGATGAGAGTGGAGATGAGAATGGGGATGAGAATGGGGATGGGAATACTGATCGTATCGATAGTCAAGAAGGCTTTGAAAAGAACGTCTATGAAGAGACCGAGTCTAGACAAGTCATATCGCCCAATCTATCAAATGGCATGTCCTCACATACTTTACCCAATTCTGCACAATATCATCTCCTAAATGAAAACGTTCAGCTTTCTCTCAGACATCCGGCCCGCATCTCATCACCGCTGAAACAGAGCTATATACCCGAATCTATTGTATTCGAGTCAGATAGCGAAGAGGAAGGGCTCTCGGAAGACGAACTTTCTTCTGCCGATATATCATTTCCTTCTGTAAGGGATATTATCAATGCAGCATTCGAGAATTCTACTAGCGATAATCTGTGCAATAGTGTTATAGTCGAAGAACCAGAAGATGAAGAACAGCAACCCAATAAGGAAGACGATATAAAACAACACACTGACGGAGAGGTGGATGGACTAACTCAGAAAAGAAGCGAAAGCTTACTGGATCCAATATATGAGTTGAAAGCGTTATACTATTATGCAAGAAAAGATAGATCACTTGGAGGTTCTTCGGATTATACAGGTTCCGCGTTAGCAAATGTCCAGAACTTTAATGAAACCGAGCTACAAACGAGTATGTGTGAATCTAACGCAAAGACATACGTGGGAGATCAGGTATCCGAAACTCGATCAATAGAAACGTCTTCCCCTACAACGGCGAATATGGAGCAGTTTAAGGGAATCAGAAAATTGCCATCTGCATTGGACATAAGCGATGTCAAACAATTGAAGAGCAGGTTTCAAAGGAAGAACGCATTCGGTAAGATAACCTCTTTGATTTGTTTATATAACTTTATTCATACATTCAAAAGAGCTTTTATTATTTTATTATTTTCGAATTCACTGATTCCTAGTTGCCAAGTTTAATGCGTTAAAGCATGAAGAAACTGGATTAACTATATGGATTCGTATTAGTATGCAACAGCCGCAAGCACCCCCACCTAAGTGTGAGTTAGTTTTTTGGCTTGCAGTATCAAACTGCAAATGATTTTCGATTCAATAAAAAGACTTAAAAACATTATCTATGTTCTAGATTACAAGAAGATGGGGACAGGCGACAACCATTCAATAGCATCAGGAAGTACTACTGATCTTTCGGTACAGGACACCTCACATACTCAATCGCCGCTGACCAATCGTGAATCTTCCATAACACCGTCGACTTCCATCAGCTCGTCCAGATCATCCAAGTCGTCACGTATGTCGTTCGATCAGCCGTCCTCTATTCGAAATAAAACATCGCTAGGACATACACCTTCCACGCGATCAAAAACCCCTACGTTCCTATCGTCCATAGGCCGTCGCACGAGTCTGAGCAAAGCTAGCAGTAAATCGGCGGTGCACTCTCCAATAATGTATCACATATCACCCAATTCTTCGAGCACCTCATTATCCAGTTTGCCCAAATCTCCACCGACACCAACCACACTCAAGAAACAAAGACGATTCAGTTTGCAATCTGTAACGTCAAGATTTGGTTTCGGGTCTAATACGAATAGCGTAAGCGAGGAAAAAATTTCAAACGGCAGCACACAGTCGTTGGATACGCTCGTGGAAGTTGACGAAAAGGCGCTAAATAAGTTATGCGATATAATACCACATGCTGATAGAGATGTATTAGAAAAATATTTGCAAAAGGCTGGTGGGAAGGATGATTTACTTGCTGTGGGATTATACATGAGAGATTTTAAGAATGATTGGCTTGTTAATTAGAGGACATTATTTTTGACTAAAAGAATTGTGAAGTTGTAATATTCGGATATTAATATAGGATGGAAGTTGAAGATAAGTATTTATTATGAATCTTTGATGAGATTCAAATTTGGGAGGAGGCAAGTTAATAAAAATATAGTCAAAATATAGATTCTAGTGTGTCTTGTCATATTATCGCAGAACAGGGAAGACACATAAATTGCCAAACGTTTTGGCTAAAATAAATACTCTGTCTATGATTTTTTTAAATATCGCACGCGCGGTTGGACAAATCAATTAATTCGCGACCTGGCCCGCAACTTGTCAAGAAGAGTTTTTAGAAATTCGGCATTAAAGTCGGGGATATTGTCATAACCTGTCAAGAGAATAATATAGTCAGATTGAGGCTCTACTTCAAAAATTACGATACAAGTTTTAGGTTCATTACCGGGAAAATAATTGATATCGACTATATAGAGCTTTTGTGCTGATGCCTCGATAATAACGTCAAACCCAAAGAGAGTTAGATTCTACAGTGTGCATTGCATCAGAATTTCTTGGCTAGATAAGGAATTCAATACATTAACCAAACTGCTGGCTTACACTTTGCCGACCAATAGAAGTTGCAATAGCATTTAGACGTGACTCGTTTAACAATGAGTTTTTATAGTCGAGCATATCCTGAGAAGGTGAAATTTCAAATAGTGTGTCCCATTTCTCACTTTTAGACGGCAAATTAGACTCCCATGCAAATGACTTTGGAATACGCTGGCTATCGAATATATGTACGTCTTCGTCTTCTGTTATATATAAAAATCTGTTAGAAGCGTCCTATTATACATAGGATTCGCGCGAATCATTTACCTTTTAAGTTTTTCATTGAAGGCCTTGCTACATGTACAGATTTGTTACCAATGACAAAGCATTTAAATATAATTCCATCGTGATTCACAAATTCTTGTAATAAGCAGGATTGATTCTGATTTATATAGTCCTCTAGTTCTCCGGATAGACGTTTCGCAAATGCTTCTGCGGACGGAAGCAATAGTATTTGATGAGAATGCACCGACGCGCTTCCTGCTATTGGTTTGCAGACTAACTACAGAGTAATTTATGAAAGATGATTTCCCAAGTTTCATATTTGGTAATAAGGACAGTTGAGCCTCTGCAACACTTACTGGAAACTTCAGACCAGATTGTAGAACGGTCTCCAATGATAACGGCCGAACTATTGCACTTTTCGGGAGATAAAAAAGAGCATCTGTTGAATTCTCTTGATAAATTGCTGACGGATTAGTAATTACGCTCACAGGAATTTCTGAATCACTGCTGATTCAGTGAACTGTACTCGTAAGTTATTACCTGCCCATCTAGACTTTTTTAACATTCTCAACATCTCCCCTCTGTGCACTAATGGTCTGATGTATTCCAGAGGATCTATTACAATCGATTCAGGATGTTGCGCTAAAAATGCCTGACGTACAATTAAATCTTACAAAAAAGTTTGTGTACTGAGCTCTGTTGTAAAGTTTAAAAAAGTTCACCTCGAACTGCGCGAGTTTATCGCTATCATCGGGGTCTGAAGAAATCAATAACTTGGTGATTTTATGAATTATAATATCAAAAAAGCCTCGATCTTGTGACAAGTTTCCGATATCGAGCTTAACGAACTCTATTCCGCGCGAGCTACAAGATAAATGAATTCATTATACAGAACTAGTTTAAACACTTGATTAGCAAAACCTTGCCTTGCATATTCTCTAAACAGGTCAAAGACTGCAATATGTTTAGTTAACACATAACCGATACGATATCGTTCGGTCATGTTTTCTCTAACCATCGTCAACGCTAATACTAATACAGTAATAGTAAATTGATCGGCGTCACGTGAAAACTTGTGTTAATTCTACGCGATTAAATAATCGCATAATAATAAATCTTGTTCATTGACAATTTTGTTATTGGTTGTAATTTCATCGTTTACGGCTTCCTTACGAAATAACCTACAAGTAATTACATAACTTACGTAACAGGCGCCACGATATCTTTGCTTGTTACATAATTATAATTGCATTAAGGTTGAACTAGAGAGGCAGTTTATAATTATTGTTAAAGTGAATATATAGTATATAGAGCGATACGCATTGTCTAATATAGCACAACGGACTTAAAGATTTAATTATGTTACTTTATAGGATCAATACCGCAACCACGTCAAAACCCGCGAGGCTCGTGACAGCAGCAACTAGCTACAAAAATATTATAAATAATTAAAATATAATTTAAAATTGAATTAAGTTTACTCCTTTTTTGAGTTGAACAAAAATTTAAATTCAATAAACTTACATTACACTCGCCCACGAGCTTGACCAATATGAATTTTAGTTTGGATAAAAAGTTCATGCCTGTACAAGAAATGCTGATGTTTTAATTTTACTCAATTCAACGTTATACATATTGTTAGACTTGAGGGTAGTTGATGTGCTGGTGTCTTCTAATACACGAACGTCGGGCTGCTAACATTGTGCTCTTATTACAACTGTCGAGTCAGTAATCAAGAAAGAGCGTTTGTATATTGATCTTTGAATTTAACCATTTAATCGAGCCTTGGCAATCTCTGCCTCTGCAAAATATACTCTACGAGAGTAAGAGTAGTTTACGCGTACAATGCTATCATTGTTTGTATTGCTTAAATACCGGGTTTATAGGCATTGTAAGAAAGAAAAAAAAAAGATATCGGCTGTCGAATATTCGTTTTAACAGGTGACCAAATCATCCAAAATCTCAAGCTTGGAGTACAGTCATACCCCTTCTATAGTCACGCCATCGGTTAATCGGTGTGACTGTAGGGGAGTGACTACATGGAAGAATTCCATACTCATAGTCACGTGAGGTATTCATAAATAAAAATCGTTAATTAAATAATTACGTTTAATCCAAAAATCACTGGCGAAATAACCGCTTCATTTATCGCAAGCAATAAACAGAAACGTTCTTCCTATACTAAAGACTACATCTCAATCGCGAAGAGAGTTAAACACCTATCAAAACATTCCTGTAATTACTCAGAGAAAAATGACTTATCTTTTTTATTTATTATTTTACTGATAATCGTTCGGTCAATGTTGAGACTATATTTAGAGTTAAGTTGCGATTTCGTTTTGTTTCAAAATGTGCCTAAAAAGGGGTAAATTTGTTATAAAACCGGTTGGTTCCAACAAGAATGTGACTACATATACATGGGAGTTGTGACTATATAGGTGTATATTGACCGACTTGTATCCAGACACGAACGTTTCAAAGTATAGACGCCGTCGTTTTGTAGTCAAGCGTACCAATATTAATATTGCCTAACTGATTTTAGTTAGATTATCTCTGTTATGGCCCTTATTGGCTATTACCATATATACATATTAACACGCCTGTCTTACACAGCATCCTACAGAATAAGAAAGCATGAGTCAATGCCGAGAGGAAAATGAATCAGACCGTCACGGCCATGGAGATAACCATGGGGACCACGAGCATGAGCATGACCACGATGGTCCTGATAGAGGTGCTGAAAAATCACTATTTTCTCAGATTAATCAAGAGAACGTGCGATGTTTAAATGAGAGTGAACCGGGTGCCGGGAAGAAGGTTATAAAGCCATGGCACGAGCGAAATGATACAACGAAGGTTTGGGTTACAATATTTTGATATTTGAAATATAATATAATATCTCAATTCGATTTGTATCAGTACGTAGAGAGTGATGCTGACGAACAACTGATCTTTTTCATACCGTAAGTATGGAGCGTCCTTGGATGAGCTTTTCGTCTTATCCTATTGATAGAGCTGAACTCACTGTGAGTTGTTTGTTATCTAGATTCACTGGCAGTGTCAAACTAAAGTCAATTCTAATCAAAGGTGGACCCGGAGATAGCTGTCCGGCAAAATTAAAGGCGCAAGTATCAGCTTGTAGGAATAGTATTCAGATTAAAACGCCCAATTATTATTAACTGAAATGACTGCCTTCTATTTTTCTCTATTTCCCTTCTTCAGTTTTATCAATCGGGAGGATATTGACTTTAGCACCGCAGAGAGAATAACTCCGACACAAGAATGGGATTTGGTACAAACTGGCGAAATAGTCGAATATCAAACAAAGTAATTGGACTCGACGACGTTGCGTCTACGTTATAGGAACTATACTCAAAATAATAATTATACTAATCTTACTAGGATGACGAAAATGTATAACGTACGCAATTTAACATTATTCATTCCCGATAATTATGGTGATGACCTGACCAGAATATCCTTCCTGGGATTCAAGGGTGAATGGATGGCAGTATGTATTCGTTGATGTTGGAGTGACAATAAGGTTATGGTGTCATCTAAAGATATACTTTGTGCTAATGCTTCCATTTCACATCCTCTAGATCAGGCAAGATCCTATAATAACAATATACGAAGCAACTGCCAACCCAGCCGATCACAAGACACCTGCCGGCGAGGACAGAATACAGCATGGAATTCAATAAAAAGTGAACAAAAGTGATCATTTGTTTGGAATCAACATGACGAAAACGTTTCTTATATTATTAATTTAGGTGATACTCTACAGACAAACACCATTAAGACAACAATAAACCTGTTCAATAAATAAAGGGTTATCGAAAACAGTATGTGCATTGCTTCTTTCGTTGGTGGGGGTTTAGTTAGTTGCTCCCAATCTATGTTGCATTTCAGCACTGTTAATGCTGACCCTGTATTTATCCAGCGTTCTGTATGGCAAGCGAGTAAGTCTTCAACCGAACTTTTGTCATTACTTGTGTTCACCGGCATGTTCTTCATCTTCAATATTAATCTGCAACTCGTGATCCGAATTATACTCGTGTTCGTCAGCTCTTTCCTCAGCCTCAACTTCATTAAGCTGCGATTCTTGATCCAAGTTGTACTTTTGACATGTTAATTCAATCAAAGAATTAAGTGATTTGCTCACGTAAATGGCTTCGGGATGAATAGTTTTTTGCTCTTTTCTGATAGTAGACTTCCTTCCTTCGGCAGCATTCAATTCTTCAATATACTTTCCATCTGCTATCCATGAACCTAGTGTATTGTACGCGGAAGCAGCGATAGGTCTATTTTTAGGATCACTGTCCCAACATTGCATCATCAAGTCTGCATAGCAGGCGGGCACATGATCGGGTAAAGCCGGCCGTAATCCATTACATATATCATAGGCCAATTCAATATCGTGAGCTCGGTCTGCGATCGGTCTTTCCCCAGTTGCCATTTCCCACATAATAATACCAAAACAATACAAATCAGCCGCCATACTATACGTTCCACTCATAAATATCTCGGGGGCAACATAAGGCAGTACTCCATAAATCACACCATCGTCTTTACTGGCACCGAGATCAGCAATGTATGTATTGTCCTTATGGACAAGAATATTACCACTATGCAGGTTTCCATGTACAAGACCTAATTCGTGTATTGCTTTCAGACATTCAGTTATGCGTTGGAGACGCTTGATCTTTGCTGACCATGTGAGTTGATCAAAGTGTCGTTGTAGGTAAGTCCATAAATTGCCATAGTTAGCATACTCTTGTACTATCAGTGGGTCCGATGTCGCAGGGTCTTGGGAAAGACCATGGTATTTGAGAATTGGTGGTACAGGCGTGTTTCCTGCTGCCATTGTGTACTTGTATGCTTCGAGCTGGGAAATGACCATTATTAGCCCGATGCAATGAGTTTCAGTATACTTGTGCAAAATATACATAAATAAATTATATTCCGATCCTTGCCTTACCTCTTTCAGCACTCCAGTTACGGCACCTCCCCCGTTATCGTATGAATAAATTTTCTTCAAAGCGACTACGAATACTTCATCGTTTTTTTTCTTCCAAATAGCCTTTGATACGCATCCACTTTCTCCCTTACTAATCACTTCTACCCCATTAAATTCCTCATAAGCTATGTATTCTAACCCATTATCATCCTGATTTTCTATGAAACGACTAATTTGAATAGGAAAGTCCGATATCTGCAAGGCCATATCAGTGTCTTCCGCTAATAATTCCTCTCCGTGATCTGTACTGCCACACTCCGAAAGTATTGAACTAATTTCTGCATCTTTGGGGGTTAACTGAACCGCGGTAAGGAAGTCCATTTGAGAAGGAATCACGATAACAATGAGTAAAGTTGTAATGGGAAGAAGAGAGACGACCTACAAAATTATTGACATATGATCAGCAAAAGATCTGCCGCAAGCCCGTGACAGATCGACATATAGTATGATTGAAAAATACATTAATAATAATATTATTATTATGTATTATTATTTAAAATAGAACAACGTCATTTATATGAAAGCATTTATTCAAACAATTGAACACGTGATATACAACAAGGAATAACTGCAAATTAAATGTACGAATGTCTATAAACTTAATCCGAAAGAGCCTTGGCCTCAGCCAACCACGTCTGTAATTCCTTGTTTTCGGGATCGTATGTCAAACCTATTCTGAATGCTTCAACAGCTTCATCGAACCGTTTCAAACCCATCAAGGCTCTCCCTTTGCGAAGATGACCCTTTGTCCACTGATTCTTCAATTGTAAAACAGCAACCGCATCTACATATGCGTCAACCCAAGCATTGATGGCCATGTAGGCTGCCGCCCTGTTACTGAGACAAAGTGATAGCTCTTCTCTATTTCTCATGCTGGATTCCCATACTGGTCTGGTAAAGGCCAATTCAACTGCTCGTGAATACAATTTTATGGCTTCGTTGTAGTTCTTTTTCTTATAGTGAGCGTCTCCCTCATTTTTATAATGTATTATTTCTCTAGACAACTGTTCGCTCGCGTAGTTGGGAGGAGGTACGTCTCCATCAATCGAGCGTAGTTCTTTTGTCAATTTGTTGAGTGGTGACAAGTCGATGTCACAAGCTGTACAAGTTTCGAGGTGGTGAGCCTGACAATAAATAGCATTGTGCTCAACGGAAAGTGAAATATTGGAGGTTTCCATTTTTAGAGTTTGTGTGTGAGCGATGAACAGTAAGAGATTGGATTCGCAATAATTGAAACGTTGTAACAACTGTTCGTTGAACAAGCCACATTTTTAACGCAGAGTTTGTACCACTAATCGTCTATTTCTTGCAAGGTTCATACACAGCGAAATTGTGAGGACAAACTACCAATTCAGGAATTTAACGCATATCGATATTGTCTGGTACAATTGTGCTTTATTCGAGATTAAATTATCATTGAATCGATATTGTTTTATTTATTAAGTTCCTTTAACGATTTATAAGAGCAATTTACGTTTAATTTGATGTTTTAGGCACTAAAAATCCTTTTTCTTCCAAATAATCAACGATAATCTGCGATAGAGGAATGTTATTATCGGACGTAATGATCTGATATCAAAACTATCAGTTATACGACTGACTTAACCTACCTTGACGCCTTTCTCTATACTCGTTTGATCTGTTCTAATGTGTAGTTCGGGCTCTGGTGGAGCTTCATATGGTGCAGAGATCCCAGTGAACTCTTTGATTTCGCCAGCCCTCGCCTTTTTGTAAAGTCCTTTTGGATCACGTTGTTCAGCTACATTTAATGGCGCATCAACATACACCTAAATGAATGCAATCAAAACATTAATAATGCCAGTCATTAATTTCCTAACTGTGCATTATCGCCCTTACTTCAACAAACGGAATTCCGCTATCCTCGTGCAATTTTCTAGCAGCATCTCTGTCTGCTTGATACGGTGATATGAACGACGTTAATGCGACTATCGTTGCGTCTGCGAACAATTTTGCGACCTATGAATTGTAAGCATTGATAACGAGAATTGTAATAAGAATCTCTCGTATCGTTAGTCAATGAATCAGCATGCTTTTGCACCCGTTTCCATTAACCCGCACAATCAAGAATTACAACGTTTCCTACCTCTGCAATCCTGCGAATGTTCTCTGTTCTATCTTTAGGACCAAATCCAAGATCTTTGTTAAGACCGAAACGAATGTTATCGCCATCGAGTCGATAACTGGCCACATCCAGATGCAAAAGATGCTGCTCCAATGCACTTGCAAGTGTTGATTTTCCGGATCCAGACAGCCCAGTGAACCAGATGGTGAGGCCTTTTTGACGTAGTAATTGTTCGCGTTCTGTGCGCGATACTGCACCTTCATGCCAAGTGATGTTGGTAGCCATCGGTGTAAAATGAAGACAAACGATATATGGGATGAGGAGAATATTAGTAAGAAATATCGGATGACGTTATCCCGACTGGTAGCACCCGTATCGTAGGGTAATACACGGCCAGAATCATAATGACGATTGGAAAAGGAAAAAATCCACTATATTAAACATCTCGATTAAGGGCAGATGAACTCCCATCAAAATTTTACGGGCTGTGTGACGTTTAATGGTGGGATCACAACGGAATTTAGATCTGAAATTAGTAATTGTGCCAAGTTACACATCAATGCAGTATAGTGCATACAGTATGAAAATGAGTAATAATTATAGTAAATATCTAGTGCTATCATTGTGACCTCTCCAAGTGAGTGGCATTGTTCCCTTCCTCCGATATTGTTCAACGTTCTAATTTAGATAAGGGGTTAAAGTAAGCCCTTGCACCAATCTATATTGTCTTTTGACTTCTGTTCCTCCAAGATATAGAGTGACTTTCTGGTTGTATATGTACTAATTAATTCGTCAAAGTATCATCCTCTTCGGCTGAATCTTCAATTACAGCATCGTCATTTGGTGTGACATTTGAGCCGATTGTTCGATGTAAATATTGGAGGTTTCCAGTTCCTAATCTGGTTAATATTAAAGAATTCTGGCGCAGCTCTTCCCTTTTGATGAAAATATTGAATCGGCTGGTCAGATGGTATGGACATCCACATATCCATTGATCCAGATTTGTCATATACAATCGCCAACGATTCAAATTGTTTGAAATGTACATATCATAAATTAGCATTGATAGTAACTTGTTTGATAAAGTTATATGGGGCATGCTGCAACAAAACCAGACAAAGTGAACATTTTATTATGTGAGGCTAATTATGATGTGGCTGTAA
>CAJVPI010001089.1:0-16765 GCA_910592345.1 Paraglomus brasilianum
ATTCTGATCTGACATATGTCAGTTCGGAATGGACATAGATTCCGATCTGACATAAATTCCTATCTGACATACAACATTATCAATGGTCAATGTGATGATAATAAAGCAGCTGTACGATAAATCAGAAATAAAAATGAGAGATAAATTAATCTAAAACCAATGATTTATATAGGCAATTCTTTGTTCCGAAGTCACGGTGGAAGAAGAGGGAGCTGAATACGACGTGTCGTATTGGATGTTATCGCAATTTTAGTTTATCGCAAATACTCCTAAACAGGGGAAACACGCCAATCGAGAATTGTATTCGAAATGTACAAGCAAATTTCGTTATTGCAGTGTCGGCATATTCAGCCACTTTACTATGACAAGTCTAATAGGCATTACTTTAATGCATCACCCGATACTATATACAGTACGTTAAATAAAAGTCATTATTGATATGCTCGTTTAAAAATTGTATCGTTGTACAATATTAGAGTTTGTCTAATGGTCCAGAACTGAGACAAGTCTCCAACTATCATATGCAACACGATTATTGATCGGATTTCATCGAAGAATAATAACGAACTAAAGTACTAGTACTTGCTCTAAGTATTGGAACCCTTACAAAAACTAGTCCGTATTATGGTCATCCAATGAAAGTCTTAATCGCCAGTGCTGTTGTCGTCAACTTCTACAGCATTCAACTCATTCGGACTCAGTCTCTCGATTTTGCTCACAAGATGTGCAGCATTGTCTATGAATAATCATCATGCAGTTACGGGATAAATATTTATTCACTAATGGAGATTGTGTCTTCATCAAAATATGCACACACTTCATAATAGTTCTTGAAAATCTGATTTAAAGTAAATAAACCCCATAATACATATGAACATACGTTAGTTTGACTTTTTTGCATTAACCATCTTTGCTGACTAATAACTAGAACTTGGTATCGCCACCCGTTCGGATATGATGAAATGCATTATATTGCAAATAATATTATTCTGGACCTCCAAACCATAACATCGAGCCTTTCTGTTCCTGTTTTTGTTCCTGTTCCTTATATTGGATATGGTTTGCATTAATGTCTTTGCTCAAAAACCTTTATATTCTTGCTTTATGGTAATACGTAACGTCTTCTACTACGGCTACGAAGTGTCGAAAAAGACTTCGTAACTAACTTCTGAATTACTTTTACTTGCACAATGTGTAGAAGTAGTAGGTATGTATTCGCAAATCAAGTGATCGTCAGAAAGAAATTGGGCTATTTTTTTGACTTCCAAATTTAAACTAACGAGTAGACTTTATTTGATTTATAACGGTTTGGGACAAGTTATGTCGTTATAAGAATCATCGGCAAACCTTCTGATTTCGTTATACAGATATTATGACTCGTAAGTGCGACAAGAGTAGCGCACAATTGATCGGCAAGGATTTTGGGTACGACTTTCTTGCAAATCATTCATTCGTGCTACTGAACTTTTAACTACTATTGTGAAAACTTTACTATTACATTTGAGGTCAGGAAAAAGGCACATTGTAGATAGCACCTCCAAGTATATACCCCACACAAAAACTAAATTTGAACCCCAAATCACCAACTACCCATTTTCATAGATCAGTCGTCATTATCAGATCTCAGATCTCCAGGCCGGTTTTGTCACTTTTGTACCCTGGTACATCATAAGCTCAAGCTCAAACCAATAGAACCAATAGAGCAAATCTGCAAGCTGTTATCTGAAAATCTAACTTGCCCAGGCGTAATGACAAGAAGCATATTCTTATCTTCTTTGTCTTGCCTGATAAGGCCACATAAACGCTTACACAATCTCAAACCTTTGATGTGAAGCCCCTACATTACATTATACATATGATTATCGGGAATTTGTCACACAACTTTCCAGGTCGTACAGGCTCAAATATTATCCCTTCATTGGACGCTCAGATCTCCCCTATAAATAGAAATATTATGGGCTGTACGACGTGTGTCGTGTTGCCAGATTTCCCGATTATTTAATTTGGGACGTGGAACACAAAATAGGCAATCGGCATTCGAAAATCTCTCATAGTAATAGCGTAGCGATGTTGTGCAAGGGGTGAAGGAAAATGTGGTTACCATTTATTACTGCCATGAACGTAAGAGATTGCAAATTCTTTACACGAGTATAAAAATCGAATATAAGAAATTTTAAACCTTGCTTGTTGGTTTGAGCGAACTGATTGAATCTTGAAAAAGACGATACGTATTTTATTTTACTTAAAGTGTTTTAGTACAAGCGACACAGCATTATTTTAATCCTATGCGCAAATTTTGTGCATTTAGTGTGCATGAATGGTAAAGTTACAATAGAAAAGAAAGTGAGAAATTTAGTTTAATAAATGCCCTCGGCAAACAGTAAAAAAAGCTTTAGAATAATAAATAAGTGAGAAAGTTGCTTTATATTGGTTTATAATCTTGTAGATAATGGAAATAAACAAACAAAAAACCGCTGTAAAAGAAAAAGAGAAAAAGTGACAAGCATTTAGTAACTGCGGCTGCTTCTTGCTACATTTTGGCCCAGACCCGTTTACAAACATCTAAAGTAACAGGTTTTAGATTTAATTTTATCTCTCTCATTTTTTTTTCTGATCTATCGTATACGGCTGCTTTATTATCATCACATCGATCATTGATAATCTAGCAGTGATGAATACGGAAAACTTTTTTATTAGCTAATAGCGTGTGTTACCTCTCTGCATTCTCAGACTTAAAAACAAGATAAGTTTATAGTCGATCAAATTGAACAAAGGACAATAAATTGCCTTTTTAAGCATCAAGGACATTGAATGCAGCAAGACAAGATACTGTATGTATTACGTATTACAAACTTAAGTATTAAGTTGTACGCATATTTTATATAATACGAAGAGTTTGCGAATGTATATCATATAACAAATATAGTAATTTTGAAAGCACGCTGTTCAAATACCATTTAATATCAATCATTAAACTTAAAAACATTCAAATTACAGCTATATATGTTGTGTCCCAGATACTCAGTCCAGAACTGAGACAGATCCTCAACTGAGGTACAACATACATATGATTTATTTGGGAAGAGGATGACAATTTAGGACGATGAAAATTGTTTATTACACATTATATGCATGAATTATCTCTACAGATAATTCATGCAAGAAACGAAGAAAAGTATGATACTGAAATATGTGAATTGAACGTAACTTTGATTGTAACTTCTTTACACAAGTATAAGAATTGAATATTAGACCTTGTTTGTCGGTGGAAAGGCGCTTACCTATTCTTATCCTACTTAAAGTGTTTGCATCAGTACAGGTGATACAACATTACTACGCAAATTTGTGCAATGAATGATAGAGTTACAAAGATAACACCTCGTGCAAGTGGTTTTTAGCAACTGCGGCTGCTTTGGAATATTTTGTATTTTGGCGTAAAACTTTTACAATTATAGCAATTTGACAATAAACGAGAAAAATTTTTTACCAAATCTTAATTAGATTAGAAACACTTTCTCCGTAATCATCTGTTTTAAGTGAAAGAACATCGTATTGGTTCTCTAAAGTGACAGGTTTTAGGTCTAATTTTATCTCTTATTTTTTTTTATCTATCATACAGCCGCTTTATTATTATCACATTGATCAATAAATACGCAAGATTGACTGTGATTTATTTCATCAGCTAATCGTTCTGCATATCAACTCAAACTAAAAACAAGTGAACACGAATTATGTCAAGCATTGTTTTATAGAATACGGTAGGACAAATATGTACTACGTGTTACTAGTTAAACGTATACTTTTGTAACAATACAAAGAGATTTGCGACGGGGGTATATCATATAACAAATATGGAAATTTTTGAAAGCACTGGTTGAACTATTAAACTTAAATTACGACTATATATAGCCGAGATTTTGTGATTTTTTTGCTGCAAAGCAATATTGCTTAAAAAAAAACTGGTGCTCTTTTTTGCTGCTGCAAAGCATCATTGCTTAAAAAAAAACTGGTGCTCTTTTTTGCTGCTGCAAAGCATCATTGCTTAAAAAAAACTCTTTTTTGTTTCAAACCGAATTTTGGCTTCGTTGTCCTTTGTTGATTTCAGAATCTTCGAAATATGACAGAAAATACGTCCATATCCGTATTTATTACAAACATTCTCGTAAATCCGATACCCCAATACCTATTGGGGATTCTTCCCGCAATACTGGTTCTCGGCGATTCGCCGTTTTCGACGCTGTTTTCCAAGACAATGCATGTCTTCTTATGTCTTGGATGCCCTTTTACGGGTTTGTTTTATTTTCTTAACGTCGATACAGGCCCAAGCTCAATAGATCAATGTGTATATTGGCTCTTGCCAAGATACTTCCACAAGAAACAATTCCCTTTTGGCTTTAATTCAAAAAAAATAAAACGTAGCAAAGAAACCCGAAAAACCCGAAGAACCCTCAAAAAATGCATTTTGCCCATGTCGGCTTTAGAGCGCTTTGCTTGCGCCATATCCCTCTACTTTATAACCGTTGGGGTATTTGTCGGAATAATCAGAGCGGTAGGGCCATGTCATGTGCAAGACTGGCCATCCATTCCGCTGCTGTTTGCGTGGACATTTCCGGCCCTTGTCTCAATAATGATCAAAGGAAAAACAGTGGGCAGAAATCCAGTGGATGAGTTAAACCCAGTGGACGAATCAGATGCAGCAGAGGATGAATCAAATGCAGCAGAGGACGAAAATCCAGAGGACGAATCAAACGCAGCAGAGGACGAATCAAACGCAGCAGAGGACGAATCAAATGCAGCAGATGAAGAAAATCTCGAGAATAATGCCATTCCACTAATTGAAGTGATATCCAATTCCGCTGAATCTACCGAAAAAATACGAACAAAAGTTATTGCGGTACTATTCTTGTCTATAATAGCCCATTGGCTAGCGGTGATCATAACTTATTATACAAGACCCATTGGGTTCGGCTGCAGGTCTAAATATCTTACGGTGATTTCGTCCATTTGGACGTTCAACAGTATAGCCTGCTATATTGTTTACTATCTGCGGGATCGTCCACCACCAGGCGTAGATAAAGACAATAATAAACTTTATATTTTGTTTCAAATATGCGGAGTGGCAATTTTTGTGCTTTTAATTGGGTTTGGCGTATTAAGTCATGACCCTTCCTGGTGGGTTGCAGTATTTGGCGATTCCTGCAGCGTTTCGTCTTGTACTGACGAAACAAGCTTCAATGTCTAATTATAATCATCAATTACGAGTAGAATACGCATTTTCATCAGATGCAGATTATCAAAGCTGTAGACAACAGATTTGTTCTTCTTTTTTATTCTTTAATCTTTGCATAGCATAAGGGTACTACAAATAGATTTGCCAAATAATGATAGCGAAAACTTTTAATCTTCTAAAATATAAAGATTGATATTTCAATAAAAAATAAAACAGAACGTTTTTATAGCCATTATGCACGTTTTATTGTCCATCAATTTTATCTGCATGTCCTTTCTAAAGCAATCCTTTTATGTGATTAATTGGTTTTCGATTTTGTACTTACGTGTATTTCTATGTTTACAATCAACCATCCCGTGACCTCTTGACCCCAACTCCTTGAAGAACTCTATCAATCAACAAAGCTAGGATTGACAAACCGATTTCTTATTCTGCAAAACAAGTAGTCAATACAGGGTACTCAGGTGAAAAGTGACAAAAGCTGAGACCTCGAGATAGATCGCTCAGCCAGCAACAAGGACGTATTTGATGTTGGTTGACCGCTATGTTATGTATTACGTCCTATTATTTTTTGTCTACTTCTTTATTCTTGGATTAAAATTTCAGATCGGCTTCATTGTTTATTAATATAGTGATAACTTCAGTCAATATTATTGTGTAGCAATGAAAATAAATGTCTTGATAAGATTTTGCGTTCGCAACAATTAGTAATTAGTAATCAGTATAGTCATGTTATTAGTATCTGATAATTTGTTGTGCGTAACTGGAGTCGATCAAGTCTGCAGCTAAACGGTTTGACTTCACTAATTCCGCTTACAGACATAAAAATGATACATTCACCGAATTGGAAATTATAATACAAATTTTTTGTAATACACAGGTAAACCCGATAAGTCACGCTGGGCATGGTTATCGAGTGTAAGTTTACCTATGCACCATCTAGCCGTCTGGTGGCTTGATGGATCGTC
This sequence comes from Paraglomus brasilianum, assembly GCA_910592345.1. Taxonomy (NCBI): domain Eukaryota; kingdom Fungi; phylum Glomeromycota; class Glomeromycetes; order Paraglomerales; family Paraglomeraceae; genus Paraglomus; species Paraglomus brasilianum. Next base: position 6,199 of record CAJVPI010001089.1, read on the forward strand.
TCCCTCGATACCGCATTTCAGTGATGAGTCACGAAATAAACTTTGTTTGAATGGCGAATATGATTTGTGCCATCAAATGTGAAACTATCTCTTTACCTTGTCGTACAGCTAATGAGCCAACAATAATCTGATTTCCAAAACGGATTGGCGACATAATAATGCATATCAGATCTCAAATGTCTCAGTTTTTGTCACTTTTGCACCCGTAAGCTCAAACTAATAGAACAAATATGCATACTGATAAGAAACACCAACATATTTCTTATCTTACTTTTTTTTGTTGGCCGATAAGGCCATAGAATTTTTTGCCATATATAAACAGTTAATTACATAATCTCAAACCTTATTTACAGTTTGATGTATGCCCCTACATATAATTAATTTGGGAAGAGGATGACAATTTAGGACGATGATAATGTAGGGAAATTGTTTGTTGCACAAAATTATATGCATGAATTATCGCTACAGATAATTATGCAAGGGACGAAGAAAAGTATGATACTGACATATGTGAGTTGAGCGTAACTTTGATTGTAACTTCTTTACACAAGTATAAGATCGAATATTAGACCCTGTTTGTTAGTGAAAAGGCGCTTACCTATTTTTATTCTACTTAAAGTGTTTTCATCAGTACAAGGTAATACAACATTACTACGCAAAGTTGTGCAATGAATGATAGAGTTACAAGGTAACAACTTTTCTATTAATAAATGTTAGCAGCAAGCAGTCAGAAAAGGTGAGAAAGTCGCTTTACGTTGATTTGTATTTCCTGAAGATAAAGTAAATGAACAGACAAGACCGCTGTACAGAAAGAAAAGAGAGAACAACAAGCGGTGAGTAATTGCGACTGCTGCAAAATTGAACAATACCGCTGCAAAAGAAGTGACAAGCGGTTTTAGCAACTGCGGCTGCTTCGGAATTTTTGCTGCGTTTGGGCGTAAAACTTTTTACAATTATAGCAATTTGACAATAAACGAGAAAATTTTTTTTACCAAATCCTAATTAAAATAATATCGTATTGGTTCTCTGTAACAGGTTTTAAGTCTAATTTTATCTCTCATCTTTTTTTTTTTATTTATCGTACAGCTGCTTTATTATTATCACATTGACCAATGATTATCTAGCAGTGATGAATACGCAAGGTTAACTTTATTAGCTAATCTCTCTACATATCAACACAAATTGCGTAAAGCATTGTTCTATAGAATACAGTAAGACAAAAACCGCATAATATGTACCACGTGTTACTAAGTTATACGCGTATACTTTTGTAATAATACAAAGAGTTTACGACGACGATACATCATATAACAAATATAGAAATTTTTGAAAGCACTGTTTAAACACCATTTAATTATTAAGTTTGAAATTACGACTATATATAGCCTTATGATCTGTTGATAAATAAGCATCATTGCATTGCAAGCCAAAAATCGAGTTTGTAACAAAAAAAGCACTAAACATTACCTAAGATTAACATGACAGAAAACGCATCCTTATCCGCATTTATAACAAATATATTAGTAAACCCAATACCCCAATATTTGTTAGGAATTCTTCCCGCAATACTAGTTCTCGGCGATTCGCCGTTTTCGACGTTATTTTCCAAGACATCACATATATTCTTGTGCCTTGCGGCACCTTTTATTGGTTTATTTTATTTTCTCATCAATACGGGCCAGGGCCCAAATAACAATGTTATAATAGATCCGTGTGTATATTGGCTCCTGCCAAACCGCTTTCCCAATAGGGCATTTCCTTTCGGATATCATTCACAAGGTATACGATGTAACGCCGAAACCCGAAATACTCTCGAAAGGTGCATTTTACCCTGTTCGGCCCTGGAGCGCTTTGCTTGCTTCATTTCCCTCTACTTTATAATTGTTGGGGTATTTGTCGGGGTTGTTAGAGCGATAGAACCATGCTCGGTGCACCAAGACTGGCCATCTATTCCGCTGCTGTTTGCGTGGACACTTCCTGCCCTTGTATCAAGAATGATTAGGGGAACAGCTGTGAGCAGAAATCCAGAGGATGAGTTAAATAAAAATCCAGAGAATGATGCCATTATAAACGTATTACCCATTGCCGCCGCCGAATCTACCGAAAGAATACGAACAAAAGTTATTGCGGTATTACTCTTGTCTATAACAGCCCATTGGCTGGCAGTGATCATAACTTATTATGCGAGACCCGTTGGGTTCAGGTGCAGGTCTAAATATCTTACGGTGATTTCGTCCATCTGGACAGTCAACAGCATAGCCTGCTATATTTTTTACTATCTGCGGGATCGGTCACCACCAGGAGTAGATAATGACCATGATTACCTTCATATTTGGTTTCGAATATGCGGAGTGGTAATTTTTGTGCTTTTGATTGGGTATGGCGTATTAAGTCATGACCTTTCATGGTGGGTTGCCGTATTCGGTAATTCCTGCAGTGTTTCGTCTTGTACTGACGAAACAAGCCTTTAGTGGTTAATAGAAAAAATTATAATTGTTAATTACGAGTAAAACACGCTTTTTTTATCAAACGGCAATTATAAAAGTTCTTTCTCATAAAATAAATTTCTATATAGTCATTGCATAGCATAAGAATAATGTCAATCATTGATATTACTGATGGCTTTATCGTCGCAACAGACTCGTAATTGGATTACTCAGGTGTAGTCGCATTTGTGGACATAAAGAATTATCCGATGCGATGGATGGACTAAACAACTCGATGAGTTTATTAAGAAATCTCAATTACAGTCAACTCTGTCTATTACTATACCGGTCCAATTTCGCTGCACCAAAAGATTATACATTAATCTCACCTCCTTACAACGGTACCGGTCTCTCGTTATAACGGCAAAAAAACGCCAAACCACTCACGCCGGTATAGACGGAGTTGACTGTACAACTATTTGGAATATATTCCATTTGATTGCATTTATGAAAAGGTATGTAGAAGCTTCACTTTATGTGATCTACCTACTTTCCCAGTAATTTCACTTGAGATAGCAAATGAGACAGATGATTCATATTATGACAAGGTAAAACTATTCAATTATGCATCATGTTTATTGAATTGTTTGGATAATTATTGATTATTTTCACTAGTTATGTGCAAAAAAGTATTGAAATGTTAGTATGGATTATGCCTGGCGTGTACATAGGAGTTCACTAAACTCTCCCTTACAAATAATAAGACAAATTTGCCTTCTAGAAAACTAAACCCTATTATTTACTAATAACATAATTGGCCTCTCCTCTATATTGCATGTTAAAACTGGCTTTAGCAAGTATCCATAACTTGGTAATAAAGTCGTAGTATGATTTTAAAAACTCAAGCGGAGGGCTTCCTGCAAATTCCGATTTAAAGATCGTACTTTATTAGACTGTAGATAAAGATGAAGATAAGCGTCCATCTACTTACGAATTCCAAATCGATAATTGATCTACAGCTCAAGAGCGAATGAAGCTTCAGATCTATTCCCGGTCAGTTTGTCTTTAGCCTGTGCTTTTATATCCGTTTTTCCAAATATAAGGCTAAAATCTACCGACTGAGCGAGTCCGAGATTAGCTTTAGGTAACTCTACAGTAACTGACTTGTTAGTAAGAAATACTGACACAATAATAAGCATAGAGAAAAGGTTTAGAACATGTCGTTCAATGTACACATTCACTACTTTCTACTCATTAATGACTTACCAATGAAAAGCTGTCCAAACGGCTCCACACCGGGATCGTCACAATATTTTGCTGTATCTTCACGAGTGGTGTATATGTTAATCTTCATTTGCGTCTGATTACGGCGTGATGACACCAATTCATATCCAAATTTAGAATCAACGGGTACTTCCATGCCACGCTGAGCAAGACGTTTGAAGATGTTTCGACGACCACGACGCGAGTGATGATGATGAGGCGGGTCTCCTGTATCGGAAATCTCAATTCCGCACGTGTATTTTAGGATACGAGTTCCTACTGCCACGAACGAAGTGAAACTTGGTCCTGCAGTCACATCGAGACTTGGTCCTTTAGTCAGATAGAGGCCTGTTGTTGCAATCATATCGAGACCTGTTACGAATGATGCGTGATCGTTATATAAATGACCGCACATGATAGTACAATATCACTTTCCTGGGAGCTTTCCTTTCCTTACATACCATAGTATACCGCACCCCGTGCGACAGCAGCAATAGATTCGGATGGAACTGCAAGAAGTGTCACTTTATGAAAGAATTCACTCTTAACCCTCTGCACTAAATACATTGATTCTGAAAAGTCTCCGATCAAGAATATTGCTGACATAGCTCTCGTCTTGCCCAGATGGGTCCTTATTTATTGTAAAATTCTTTCAACTACTCGATCAAAGAAACTTTTAACAGTTTGTAATCCAGCTCGATCATCCATTCTGATTCCTCCATTCGTTCTTTTTCCTCTCCCTGAACGTATTGCATCAATAATGGACAGATTTCTTCAATATCGAAGTCCTTCGTAGTAAACCTGTCCCCATCGAATTCAAATTTGACTCTAGCGCGGAATTGCTGAATCATGTGTTGCAGAGAGACATAGTGCTTTTCCTCAAGGATCGCACAGCCGATTTGCCTATTACTGATGCAATATATTTTATGAACTCACGATCAACGTAGGCGCTGCCGCAAAAGTCACCAGTGCGTTCGGTAATTTCGGATAGTTTGTTGTCAGTAAGAAGAGTCCGTGTTGTCAGGTCTACTGTGTCTTCACCACAGTCTACCACTAAAAAAGTAGCTGTAGGCCGCTTTGTAATTAGTGACGTGTCTCGATGAATACGCAAATGCAAATATTTCTAGTATACTTACAGCCTGGGTTAAGATGAAGGTCTTTTGGCAACGCTCTTACGCAATATATCGCAGCCGCCTCGGCTATTAAGAAAAAAAAAATTATTAAGACATTGGAAATACAGCCAATTTCGATTAATTATCAGCATATATTCTTACGTTCACTGGTAAACTTTAAGCCTTCCGAATTTAAAGTGTTCATTATTCCCGCACTAAATGCGCATGCGCGCATAATATACCGTGCTTCCTCATCATATTCTGCTGGTACGGTCATGATTTTGATTACGTGAGAGTGATAGTCAAGTTTTGGCCATCTTGTTTGCACTGCCTTCCTAATAGACTACGAAGTAGCGCCCACGAAGAATGAACAGACGGTTGACAATTGAACAATCAAGACGTAAAACTTCAGTTATAAAGCTCATCTGATCTGTTCATCATTGGATTATTGGGAAAGCTTATAAACGGACATGTGTCTTTCATAATCCCTAAGACATGAGCATTACCCACCTCATTCAGTTTTTCAAGATAATCTGTAATTGCTTTTCGATAGTCTAGCCCTCTCGGCAATCTTGGTTTTTTATCCTGAGCAATGTTCCCCAGATGCAATTTAAACAGCTCTACGGAACGAGTCTCACTCTGAGCAAATATTCTCTTCATTCTGTATTTGGGACGCTCAGCCAATGCAGGATATCCCCACTTGGTTACGTTCCATTCATTATCATACTGGAGAACGGTATTTGTTTTCAGTGGGCCCTTTTATAAGCGGTAGTATTTTTATATAATTCTAGGCACCTAATATGTTCATACCATGTGTCTTGGCTTTCGATTTGATCTGGCTTTGTTTTGTTAGCAAAGGCATAGCCTATTGAGAGGATATAGAACAGTAGTCTCGATTTGGATACATTTAGTACGCATTTTTATACATTATAGCGTTTACCCGAGAAAATCTACAATTCGAATTCGAACGAAGTTTAATATTTGCTTTTTCTTGATTCTGGCATCGTCACAAACCCTGCTACATTTACACTCTTCCTTCTCCATACGCTTACCAATACCGACTACAACACGGAAATCCATTGTGGCGACATTCGGCAGTGACAGAAAGATAAATCGGCCGTAAATTCTATGATGATAGTGAATTATTAAGAATAATATAATTTAATGCCGGATTATCGTATTAAGATTCTGAAAAAAGGTCGCAAACTATTGTAAACATACACATTGCAATATAAAGAAAGAAAATAAAGACGGAGGGCATTCACAAACTGTACGACAATTAGTATACTAACAAGTTAAATCAAAAATCTGCTCTTTTCTTGATACATTTCTTGGTGCATGAAATTTTGTTCTGCAGATCATTAACAATCACATGACATGTACCTCTGAAATGTGTCTTGAAAAATTACATTACTTGTCCAGACGCTTCAAATTTCGAATAAAGTAAAACTCGACATTAGTACTAATGTTGCAGATTGAACAGTACATGCTTATTTATATAAGGCACTTACGTTTTTTGAATCTCTGGTTAATAAAGTTGATCGAATTAACTCATCTCATGCATCTTCGGGGATTCTTCTGTGCGATTGATATTCGTTAGTGGCATATTCTGCTAATTTGCCTGCAATTCCATGTCTGTACAAATCCATATATCGCCACGTTTAATCACCCAATTCCATCTCCGCTAGCTCCAATATGCTTGCTTCTGTATTGATAAATTGAGGTTACTCTAATAAATTTGCCTCTTTCATCTCGAGACACTTTTTTATGTGCGGGCTATTCTATTAGTTGGTCGAGGATAGTGAAACAATACTCTGCTTATGGTTTACTATGTATGTATGTCGTGTGTATATATTGTGTAACTTTTTATAACTATTATTGTAGTTTAGTCTCTTCCTGCTCTTACTGATAATATTAATAATTTGACAGATTAAAACGAAATCGGATAAAATAAAACTTTTGAATTAATTACTGTATACTATGAGGGTTATATTCTTCCGTGACTCCAATGATAGTGTCACAAGAATTTCAGATCATGCGTTGTCACTTTCACCTATATTTGTCCAAAGCAGTAGTACACGTAGTTAAGAATATAAACCATAAGGTATAAGATATGCTGATTATTGCCAAAAGAAACAGTTTACAGCACGAGTAAATGTAATTAGGCTGAGGTCGAAGCATAAACAAAAAACATGGGTTCGATCTTTACAATATTTAAAATCAACGCTTCTGCAGCTTGCTAACTCAATCTACGTAAGCAACCTTACCACATTTGTAAATCACTTTACGTGTTACCGTTACCGTTACCAAACAAATAATGTACGAGTGTGGTCTATTTAGGCTAGGCTGAACGTAATATTCGATTGCAGCTACAATCGAATTCTGGAAACTTTCAACTTGCTTTTTGTTTGAGGCGACTTAATTTATCTTGGAAAGATGCATACATATAGAATTTATTCTAATAGAACATTCAAGTAAATTGCTTAAAGTGTTGGACAATGAGTGACACAACATTACGACCCGCACAACGCAAATGCGCATGAATAGTCGATAAATGTCAGCAGTAAAACAAGTTTTCGGAATCAGTGAGTGAGAAAATGGCTTTGATACACAATTTATTAATTACCCGAAGATCAAAAAGTGGCAAGCCGGTTATAACTATGGCTGCTACAGAATTTTTATAATAATAGTCGCTGGTGTCTTGGTGTAGAACCTCTACGATTTGACGAATTAACAACTTTTTCCATTTGCTAGGTACATTTTATCTGTGAAATGGTATGTAATTAATTGGGGTTCACAAAGCTTCGACGTCAATGAGATAAAGCGTCTTATCAAACCTATTACATTGGAAAAAAAACATGCTAATCAAATTAAGGATTTAGTGTGGGACATAACCTTGACTTATTTTATTAGTTAATAGTCCCGTATCACCTCTTTGCATTCTCTGTATCCTAACCTTCGATTTATTTCACATGTACAACAGACTAAACAAGATAGATTCACGGACGTATCGAATTGGATAGAGAAAATAAGAATTAGGTTTCCAAGCTTAAAGTAAAGAAGAACGTTACGTAAACTGATAATACAATTATAGCGTAAATGCCTTTTGTACATCCATACTTTATAATAATAATAGTACAACATATACGGAGATCAAAATCATATAACAAATATAGCAATTGAGCATTAGTTTCATTAAACCTTGAACTCAAATTACAACTATATAACAAGCGTATTTATGATAGTGTTGAAAGCATCCTTAAAATCATCTGACCTAATAACAACGCAATGACAGGAAGCGAATCTCTATCAGTCTTTACAACCGATATATTGCAAAATCCTGTACCCCAGTACCTCCTTGGAGTTCTTCCTGCAATTCTAATTCTCGGCGATTCGCCATTTTTGACCCAGCTTTCAAAGGCTTTGCATGTATTTATATGCCTTGGATGCCCATTCGCTGGATTGTTTTATTTTCTTAATATAAATACAAGGCTAAATCAGAATAATAACATTGATATAAATTTTTGCGCATATTGGCTTCCGGCAGACCGTTTCCATGGTGGCGGATGGCCGTTCGGTTTTCATGTTCGACACATAAATTGTAATGCTGATATTCGGAACATTCTCGAAAGATGCATATCGGTCAGTTCGACTTTGGACCGTTGCGCTTGCCTATTATCGCTCTACTTCATAACCGTTGGAATAATTGTCGGAATAATCAGAGCAGTTGGAACATGTTACGTACAGCAAGACTGGCCATCTATTCCATTGCTATTAGTATGGACATTTCCGGCTCTTCTTGTAAGAATTATTAAAGGAAAGACAGTATCCAGGAATCCAATTGATGAATTACGGAATGTCGAGGAAACAATTAATGTGCAACCCGTTTGCATTGAAGGTGCTCAAAAGATACGAACAAAAGTTGTGATGACATTGGTATTGTCTATACTATCTCATTGGATGGCAGTGCTCATTATTTTTTATACTCCCCCAATAGGATTTGGGTGTCGGTCTAAATATCTTACAGTAATTTCGTCTATCTGGACATTCAACAGCATAGTCTGTTTTATTTTTTACTATCTGTTGGATCTTCCACCACCCGGGGTGGATACCGACAATGATTACATTTATATTTGGTTTCAAATATGCGGAAAAGTAATTGCGGTGTTTTTAATTGCGTTTGGTGTGTTAAGCCGTGATCCGTCATGGTGGGTTGCTGTATTTGGAAATTCATGTAGCATTTCGTCTTGTACTAAATAAAGCGAAGAAAGCAGGTTTTTAATTGACAAGTATTGGTTGTTTTTTCGATATTTGCTAATTACGTGTAGAAGGCACGTTTCTGATTGTCAATATTACGGAAAAACATAAATTTTTTGTTCTATATTTTACGTAGTAATGGGTAATTTAACAATGATTAAAGCATTATAATTAGTGGAGAATACAAATAACAGTGAATTTACTAACTCCAGTTACCACTATACCAATTATTCCGATACATATGCAATATTTGAATACAGCAAAACCAGCATTTGATTATATGAGCTAAAAATGACCAATGTGTTCAATATAACTGATGACGTTTTAGCTTTGATCTAAAAATAGCTATTTATGCATAACTTGTGAACTTGTTAACATTAAATCTATCATGTTAGAGAGTAACTAACATCAAATTAGTCGAGATGAATATGAAGTCATAACATCATTAATATAAAATCATCTCTATATAAAACCATTATTATGAACTCCATTTACCATGGAACCAAAGAAAGAACAGGGTGAAAAAAATTGGTTTATAAGTTTTTAAAATAACAATACCAAAATTCTTCAGAATATCTAGATAAAGAAAAATTACATATAAAATTTATCAAGACAAGAAACAAAAAGCAAACACAAATTTATGATAAACCAAGAAAAAAACGACACCATGATCAAACAAAAGATCATTTCTTATAGTCCTTGGCTTGACTGCTTGAACACATTCGTTGAATTTTGATTCGCATTTCACTATTTTGACGCAATTTGTTATTTTATTGTAGAATGCGATCGCTCTTGAAAACATAAATATTAATAAAGCACCAGAGTGATTGCATAGAGGAAAATATTCGGTGACTAAAAGCCATTAATGAGTATAACCTATTTTTTGGTCGCTCTAGTGCAAATTTAAATTTATTATTCTTGTTATTAATATAACTAATACTTTTTGACACCACTGGTTAACATTAATTTCTTTAATTTCATTATAATTGTCTTCACTTTTCACGTATTCCCATTTTCCTCATAAATCCATCGTTGAACTGCCACCATTTTTAGGTAGCGCAACGCCGATCTACTGATTTAGATTCACATTTTATATTTATCCGCAGTCTGTCGTAAGTTCACCGACCGTTAATCATATTCCAGATATCTAATGGTAATAATACGTTCAAAGAATGGCTAAAGGCAAGCATTCAAGAAGGTTCAATCTATTGCTGTCCGGAAGATGACATAAAGATTGGTCACGGAAGATTTGGAGTGATTTATAAGGCAACAATAAACAAATCACGGGTTTATCTTTGGCAGAAAGCGGAACATTCTTTCTGGCATGATCGTTGCGGTAAATATATCGTTTGCAAGTAAACATGGGGATTCTGAAGAAAATTTGCACCAGCAATTGGTCAAAGAGGTTGCATGGGCATTGAGGGGAAGGAGGGTGTCGGATCGCCACACGTGGGAGAGCGTTCGTGTAACGACCTTGGGATTTAGTCGTCTTCCGGCGGAACTCTTAGG
>CAJVPI010001090.1:0-16751 GCA_910592345.1 Paraglomus brasilianum
GGCGATTATTTCATACAAGTACCGGATATTTAAGGTTTCATATTTTTTGACACTTTCTCATCTTTTGATTGATTGATTAAATTAGTTTATTTATGTACATTTATGTAAATCGTATAAATTATACTTGTTTATGTGTGTAATGGAATTGCCCATTGATAATATATTCTCGGAATCTATGCACAATGTCTTTATCCGACATGCTGTAAGTGCATGCACGGAATCCAATATTTGAACAGTCCCCTCTGAACGTAAACGTGTATTTTTTCTCCCATCTCTGAACTTTGCTGGCTGATGATTCATCTCTTTGCCGAAAAACAAAAACTATCTCTTCTATAAACTATATTATTTGTACTTTAACTTTTTTGTTTCTTCTTCTTTCATTCATCATTCGTCATCCATAATGTCCAACAACAACATCAACAACAGTCACAACAGGAACATCAACAACAGTAACAACAGGAACATCAACAACAGTAACAACAGGAACATCAACAACAGTAACAACAGTAACATCAACAACAGTAACAACAGGAACATCAACAACAGGAACATCAACAACAGTAACATCAACAACAGTAATAACAACGACAACAACATATCAATCACAACCCGGCAATCAGAAGACATAATAGATTTAGAAGATTACTATCGACGCAGATCTATCCGCTCCGAAAACAAAGATGCCTTTGACATTGACAACATGGCTTGCTCAAAATGTGGTTACAAAAGAACCAGTCTATGGTGTAATGACTGCGAAAGACGCTCCTTCAAATTATCCTTTTCTACCTGGACAAGCGGAAGCGAGCTCGTAGATAAATTTATACAGGACATTCAAATAAATGCACAATCTTGCACACAGTATATCGAATGGATACCATTCGATCGGTTGACTATAATTAACTATGTAGCAAGCGGTGGTTCGGCCCGGACGTTTCTAGCTAATTGGAAAGATGGGCCAATGTGGAAATTTGACAAGAAAACTGGAAAGAGAGTTAGAAGTGGGTCTAGAAACGTGATTGTAAAACAGATAAAGAATGGTGTTGAACTTACAAGTGAATATTTGAACGAGGTAAGAACCGGGAGAGTAGTAAGAAAGGTCATTTTATGACTGATGGATTATTCACACGAACATCTTTTGCTTTTATAACCCTACCACACATATAACCATACCATACACATATAACTCTACCATACATATAACCTACCAAACATATAACACTACCATACATATAACCATACCATACATATAACTCTACCATACATATAAACCCTACCACACATATAACTCCTCTCTCCTCCTCCTCCTCCTCCTCTCCCTTAGTTAAAGTCTTACTTCAAGTGTGTGAGTTGGGACGATCATCTTCTTCACTACTTTGGTATAACCAGAGATCCATCAACTAAAGAATATGCAGTGGTTGTAGAATATGCAAAACTTGGCAGTTTACGAGATTACCTCTACAAAGACACTAACCTCACATGGTCACGTAGACTATCCATACTTAATGAAATTGCACTAGGACTATATAACATACACGCCAAAAATGTAATACATGGCGATATTCACAGTGGCAACGTTCTCGTCTATGATAGCAAAAAATCCCGCAAGGGTAATGACGACGTCTACACAGTAATAGCAGACCTCAGACTCAGTCGATCAATATTACGCAGCTCTTTTTCGTTAGATGAAGTATACGGGATTCTTCCCTACATTGCACCAGAGATACTCGTCGGCGGCGACCAAACCATCTCATCCGACATTTACTCTTTCGGCCATATAATGTACGTGCTCTCTACGGGTCGACAGCCGTTTGCTGACTATCTTTACGATAAAAATCGGTTGGCGTTCAGTATCTGTGGTGGGCTTCGTCCTAATATTCCGGCAGATACGCCGGCAGATTATGCGATATTGATGAGACAGTGTTGGGATGCCGAGCCGAGTAGGCGGCCCGATGCTTTTGACTTGGTGACTAGGATTGGGACTATCAGGAGGACGTTGCCAGCTGATGAGGTTGCGAAAAGGTTGGTGAGGAAAGGGAGGACTAGCAGAGTTGATGAGATTGATGATGGTTGTAAGAGTAGTTGGGTGGATGTGTCTACATTGAGAGGGACAATAACGCTGAGAGGTATGTGAAACGGAAGGAAGGAGGGGAGGAGTGAGAATGAGAGTGAGAGAGAGTGAGAGTGGGAGAGAGAGAGTGTGTGTGTCTGTGAGTGAGTGAGAGTGTGTTGTGTGAGTGTGAGTGTGAGTGAGTGAGTGTGAGTGTGTGAGTGTGAGTGTGTGTCTGTGCCTGTGAGTGAGTGTGGGTCTGAGTGTGTGCGTAATCGTGTATGGAGTGAGCGTTGCAAGATTGGTTGTGTTTATGCATCTACCAAGTTTTAGTGCTGACTATTGTTTCTCTGTTTGTTACTAGCATCAAATTCGTTAACGAATATTTATGCTCTCAACGGTGGTTCATTTGCCAGACATTCAGAATCAAGTAAGTTGTGGGTAGTTGTTTGTTTGCGCTCGTACACAAACTCTCTTACGAACACGTTTTATGTCTTTAGGTGCATCGCTGCGCAGTCAGTATAGGCGTGCGACAAGAGCACCAAATGGAAATAAATCAGTGACCAGTGGTAAGTATAGTAACCTTGTATTATTCTCTATTAAAGACATAAACATTAATTAATATCATGATATGTTACGTAGACATTAATTCTCAAAAATCCGATTCCGTTACAATAGGTAACGTTATTAAAAAGTGAGTTTATTTTTTCTAGAGATGGAATACTGACATATATTTAATTTGAATGTTAGAAACGCTTGTAGCTTCTCACGAGAAAAGTGAATCAGAGGACACAACAGCAATGACATCGACTGCAGGTTAATATACGGGGTTTACGTGTTGTGGGGTCTAATTTGATATGCTAATTTGTATAAATGATCCTGTATTTGTAGCCACCACGCCAACAAGACAACAAATGGTAACTTTTCTTGAAGATTCAAAGACTGATATCCGAAAAGGTGAGCAATATCAGTACAAATGCAGCTAACAATTACAGCGTCATATGTTTAATGCTGATCAATTACTTTAGACGAAACGCGTATAAAAAGAAAAGAAGCGCGAACAAATGTCAGCGTATTAAGATTAATGAGACGATATAAGAACAAACTATTGAAGGGACTAAGAACAATATTCATATGTGGAAATAAGGATCGATTATGAATATGCCGTGTACGAAAACATTTAAGTTTTTTTCTTAAGCAAAAAAATAATTTTTTTTACAATATGTTTGATAAGATTTACGTATAAACGCACGAGCCAAAGTTATACAGTATGCACACTTTAACCATTCTAAAATTGACGCTTGTTTATTAAAGTTTTTTGTTTGTTGTTGTTTGACATATTAAAAACATATGAAGAAAAAAACACAACTCTGAGTTTCATATAAATTGGCTATAATTTTGAATTTTTTCCTCATATGGTAAGTTTGTCGCAACAGATAACCCAAAGCTGCGCCAAAAAATTTTTACAACTAACGGTTTAATTTATGCATGCTTTATTCTAACAATAGAGAAGAAAAGTATCGCAACGCAAAGAGGCAGGTCATTCAATTTATTTTAATAGCTGCACATTGGCGTCATAAAGTGCGCGGCATATTCAACTCTTCTATCTGAAACAAGTTTTTTCTCGTAAGCCTTTCTTATTGGTGTTTCTTTACTTGAAGCAGTAGCCACTCGCACAACATTGTAAGGAAAATCTGGGATATATTTTTTACCAAAAACTGAAGCATGCTTACACAAAAAAATTGATATATCAAATTATAGTGTATATACAATATAAAGTAGTTTTACAACGAGCAACTAACAAAACAATATCAAGGCGTGCGAAGAGTATGTACATAGAACAAATATAATTGCAAGAGTATAAGTTTTTATACTACAGTGATAGTATAAAGTAGGTAAAAATATAGTATAATTATTTTATTTATTTCCTCCCATTGAATATCTTTATGAGTTGCCTTTTAATGATAGCTGCAGGAGTAATAGCATATATTGGCAGAAAGGCACATCTCGAGAAGGATGCAGGGGGTGAGTAAAGGGCAGCAGTCTTGGGCGTCATTTACATTGTCCAGCTTTTAAATGCCACGTTTTGGAAAGGCCTGTTCGATGACTTTGTTAAAAAACGCGGAATTTGTGCTGAATAAACCGACTGGCTGACTGATTGCATTTGTTTGTATGTGTTTTTTTGTTAATCTTAATATATAACTGAAAAGTCTTGGCAACGTTTTTAATGGGGTTTCTTCCGGTGTTTTTTTTTTTTTTTAGTTATGCACCTTTGCTATGAGACTAGTCCAAGTCTGGACTCTTTGCTGTCAAGGTTTAGATGACTAATTTTACTTTAATATTATATTTATTAGCTAATGAAACTTAAATATGATTAATTGCATGTGAGTCAGAAGACGAGTGGCTTGCTATAAGGTAAGAAAGGAAAGTAGACCTGTCTTTAAACATGTTTGTTTTAATATTAATATAATATGTAATATGTAATATGCGGTATTATAATTAGTATATTTTATCGTCTATACAATAACCGCTTGTTTATTTTAGGCCCGTGATTATGTTATTACCAATGCATAAGAACCGTCTTATTGGTAACGTTTTCGGATCATTTGATGTCAGTTTCATGCAAGATGTATTGATCCGCAGTAAGGAATCACTCTCAGTGAATTTTTCCTTTACTTGGAAAAGTGCATGCAGGTTTGCACATTGTGTTTTCTTGGCTGGGCTACCTTTTTCTTTTAGTTTTTGGTAGATAATATATGGGCTTGAGTAGGAGCGATAGCGCGGTTAATATATTCGAAAGCAACAGCTGTAAATGTGAAATGTCGATTCTCTTTTTCTTTGTTGTTTTCGTGGCACTCATAAAAATACCAGTATGAAGCTATCATATGTAATCTGTCTCAATTGATTTGACAATAGTTCAAACGCTGGGAATTTGTCAAATAAACGCTTCCGATCTTTATTATCTCTGACCGCCCAATAGGTTTAGTATAGAAAATCTAAGATACAACGCTTAGAAGCGCCACAAACACTTATAACGTTTAATAACCAAGCCTCTTTTGGCAGTGCGCCACCAAAATCACGCATCTGTAGTGGTTTGTAGCACAATTTTCCTCTATATGCACGCCCGTGATTTTCACGTGATGTTAGTCCAGGAAGAAGAAATGCGTTTTTGTACCCTTTTTTATATATTGTTTTTTTTCCGATGTGCACTTGTTGATATTTATAATCTATTTGTTTCTTGAAATATTCATAAAGTGCCAATGACAACCATTTATTATTATTGAAGAGCTTGACAAAAACCATCAGACATTCCAATCTAGAATTTGTTACTAAAGAGTTATTCAAGCATGTTAATGCTCTTGATTATTATATTATTTATAGTTTATTAATGTAAAGAAACAAACAACAATAAAGTAAACGGTTATTTTATTTTTGTCTTTCATTATAACTATATCAATATTACGTGCAACCAATAAAATGCTGACCTCTATATATGCACAGCTTGGCTCATTCCCAAGGGCGTGAATATATAGAGGGTTGACTGTACCACTTTCCCAACTCATATACCACATACTGGCGTCCCTTCCGATAAACTACAAGAGATTTTATGCGAAGAAGATTACATTCAGTTTCCATGCCCGTCTACACTCCGATACATACCATATTTCAAAAGAAAATATCTTTTTCTCCTATCTACTTACATACCAGTTTAGGTCTTTCCACTGGTGAAAATCTTTTTGTGGGGTACCGATCGTTTATGGGATATTCTAAAAACTTTCACTCTATTATTTCTGCAACACGCTGATTTGTCTCCCCTAACGATTGTTGGTATCATTGCGATGGCTGTAACGAGATAATCACTATTTGTCCACTTATTATGTATTCAAGCTATAACGTCTGGAAAATAAAGGTATAACCCATACATTTATTTTTAATTAACACTATACACGCGATTCCCTCATATTTACCATAACCTATTGGTTTAATTAGCCATGTTTTTGTCACTATAGAATCATATTTCATTACTTCAAATTCATTGACTGTACTACAGTTCTATATATTTCTCAACAGCATGTTAATGTGTGCTTTTTCTAATTTAGATATTAACCGATGACTTGTTTTTTCCATTTCTGTAACAATAAACTATTTAATTCCTCATCGTTTGCTCATTCGTCCTTCTGCTATACTATACATTTTCCCAGTGTATGCACTTCCTCTAACTTAAGTGTATCAGTATCGTACATACATAATACATTAAAACCGATGACTCGTGTCTTTTATTTTCCGTATATTTTTATAACGGTTTCCTAAAACACAACATAGCAATAAAAATTTCTTTCGCTAACTACGCTTATACTGTACGTCTTTTCATATACATAAAATAGTACTATTCACGCTTCACCAGAAATTACATTAAACAATTTAGCTCATCCCCTTGTGCACTTTCCTAACTTACTAAGTATATCAACGTCGTAGGAAATTAATCTAATGACTTTTAAATATTCTTGCAACAGGAAATACAAAAAATTTTTTTTTACTAACTTCGATGCCAAATTCTTACATCATTTCAATCTCTTTCACTACGCTTATCTTTCATGTAATACTGATACTGGAAAATGTGTAGTTCTGTTCGCCCTCTCAACACGCGTATAAATAAGGCAGATATCCTCCCTTCACACTTGAAGAAACATGTTTGATCAATTACTGCCGTACATATGTTCGTCATTCGAACGAAAGCTAAATCAGCATATCAATTATTATTAAATTTCTAAACTCTGCAAGCAAAACCATTATCATTCATTTCGATGTCGACATACTTTCGGAAAAGATATTACTCAAGGAAATATTACATGACGCCTTTGACTATAAAATTCAGTTATACTAAAATAAACCCCTGACTGGCCCGCAATGTTAACGTTTCGTGGTTGATGCAGATTAAACAGGAGGCAATTATTTCACCGACAAAATACCCCAACATTATTTCATTCTTGGTAGTTGCTTGTTGGTGAAATGTACTGTCGTTGAAATAAATCCGATCAAACCACGTTTACCAAAAGTACATACCCCCTGCTCGAACTTGGTTACGGGCCATTAGCAAAGCACACAGTACACCGGTTCTACCCCTTCACGAAAGAATAAAAAAGCAAAATCCGAATATATTTCTTTCTGGAATGGAAAAGAAGCCACTAATTGATCTAATGTGAAAATCGGCTCCAAGGTATCTGTCGTGAGGAATTAGATATCTATAACAATAAGCTCTATGTAGAGCTTCACAACTTTGATTTTCTTTCCCTCAATACCTCTCCAAAAACTACAACTATCTCGCCTCAAATCCACTCATCAGAAAAAAGATCACTCATGTGCAAATCGCCTTTGTAAAATCATAAAACCATCTCTCCTCCGTCACAATAACAAAAAAGTACAATGAAACCGATAACTCCATTACCGAAACATTAGCAGCAACAACACCGATTCCATATCCACCATCATAGAACACAACCAGTAATCTAAAAAAAGAAAAAGCCGACAAAGGCGATTACTTCAAATCAATCGAACAAATTGCATCAGAAAGCTGAACTTACCCGTTATAATACTCTAATAACTATTTCATAATACCTTATCCGATATATATGTGACTTTATTACTGTAAGGCTCTACATAAAATTCTTATTAGTAGTTAGCGTGAATATGCATACAAAGTTTAACAAAAGGAGAAAACTGAATGGTTAATATGATTAATAATTTCTACACATAAATCTTTACTTGAGCAATAGTCGTTGAGCGTATTTGCCAGATGGAGATGAAACTAGTTAGTATAAACAGAGAAAACTGAGACCTTTCTCATAAGAAAAGAAATCTGTGTTCGTGTTGTACGACTTTAACTTTTATTGGATGATGGATGTCACACAGACGATCGACAAAATCGGATATATCAATGAAGTAATTTAGGTTTATTTTTTAAACTTTGCACAAACACGCACGAAATGAGTATTGTAGTTGATTTGTCCTCAGGCCTTTTTTCAGACTATGAGAGGCTTTACGAAACCGGCAAATATGCGGATATTTCAATCCACATTGGAAAGGAGCCAAATAACAAGATATTTCTCGCTCATACACTAGTATTGTGTACTCGAAACCTATTCTTTGAGAATAGCTTAACCAGAGATACAGAGACATCTAAAGAGATTCAAAAGGTTGCTATGACATTGGAAGATAACTATTATACAGTTATTAACAATTGATTGCAAATAAAAATTATTGAATAATAATAACTGAATATCAAATGGTTTACACAAGAGTGTATTGAGAAAAGTTTATTAGTGAGACTTTTACTCACTAAACTAAGCACGCGGCCAGAATTACTTAAAACACTTACATGTTGTTCCGATAAAACTTATGCCAAAAAGAGAAAATTATTTAATTTGACAAGATTATTTTATTACTATTACCCAAGTTTTGTGCTCTGCGGAAATTATATTTGATGGCGGCTTTTACCAGACCTGTTTGACATGTCCATTCATTCTATTGTTATGGAGCAATCAGATATAGAAGTTGTTCGCCCTCTCGGCAATATAGTAAAATAATGTTTTTGATGGATGTTCAATAGTCCAATAACAGATAAGAGTATTATGTACATATACTATCATTTGCCTTCTATGTATGATAGAAATTGATTTAACGAACAAGACAAAAAAAATTACGCAAATCGATTAGAAACATGTGGAGATATGGGTTTTGAAGTTTATATCGAATAAACGACGTGCGGCTTTGATATGCTTTTGTTATACACTATATGCAAGAAAAGTTTCAAGCGTTTATTGTCCCTGTCCCAAACTATTTCCAATTATTACTGCATTGTGAAGTCACCACGAGATGTCCGTCTTGCTACTAAGTGTGTATTAAAAGAGAGTCGACCTAATACAAACGTTTGGATTGTAATAAAAAAAAATGTACAGTGAAACCTCTATAAATGTAAACCCGTTTTCTGCAATTGCGAATTCTAGTAGATTTATTTTTCCTAAGTGCAACTCACATGATTCACGTAATGGTAACAGTAGCACGAATCTGTTTCATATACAATATCAAGTTTCAAACAATCCGCGGCACAATGTTTTACTGACATCGACTCTCTGAAGAATGCATTTTCTGATAAAAATAACTTAACTACAAAAAAATAATAAAAAGTTTCCGCTTGATTATTGAGATTAATTTGAAAGAGATCCAAGCTTTGGCAGAACGGCACTTCGGATTCAATTTGACTAAACCGTCAGTTAGGATTGCTCGTTTGGCAGTTGCACATTGCATTGCCCAAATCTCGCAACTCTTTCTCTTAGAATCCAACCTCAAGTATCAGGTGTCTTTTTCTATAAACAAAGAATGAACTTTTTCTCATTTGCAAAATTTAAGTTTGCCTTTAAAATTAAATAATAGTATATTCGGCACACTTTCTAGCATTAGGTATGATTTAGAATTAATTTCAGTCACTTGGCATGTACCCCAAAAATATAACTTTAAACAAGCACCATATCATGGGTTGCAAAAACCACAGTTTCAACACCAACTAAAGACAATTACTATGCAATATGTTATAATCAAGATGAGTTGTTACTTTTAGATTGTTGGAGTCACAATCAAATTCTCTGGAATCAATTGGTTTGAAAGACAATGCCTCTTACTCTGTCCAGATGACTAAACATTGAACCAACTAAGTTTCATCAATTGACAAGCATCTGCATAAAGAAGAGTTGGATACCAGGAGGATTATTTTTAAATTTTCCGTCTCACTAAAGGTATATAAGCGACCCTTATTCCACCATCGAAAAACTCATGTTGTAAAAGTTGTCAAAAGTTGTTCATATTGTTCTAATAAAATTGTCTATTCCACGGATTAACAATCAAATAAACGATTCCCTTTGAAATCGAAATTTTACTTTCTTTCATCATCAAATATTAATTATTTGACCGGACACACTGATAAACGGCTCTACCAAAACTGTATAGTTGTCCGCTGATCAATTACTCCTGATCGAAGAAACGAGAGTTCATAATCAACTATTACAGACGAATATTGTTTAATTAGTTTTATTAGAGACAAGTGACGCCGACTAGTCGAAACACCAAATCGAAGAACGCCCTGTTTAATTTATAAATAGATTTATTCCCCTTCGATTCTGCAATAGAATAATTATTGTTATTATTCTAAACGTGGTACCCTTATTTGGATTACGAGTGACTGAAGTTCGTTATAAGGGAGTTAGGAAGCACGCAATTTTTCAATTATTAAATTACGTCACTTGTAGGTATAGCATTCAAGTCTTAAGTGAACAACTACCGTAATAAGGGCGGTAGCGATAAATCTGATAACATCCCCCGGTCGGAAGAGCACCACTACGCAAAGATAATTTGCGCTCTCCCAAATCCCAGACCATCCGACCGTAACAAAAGCGACCGGATTCTATTGCAAGACAGATACCTAAACGAAATAGTTTATTCAGGTGGTAAGATTCGAATAATTCAAATGCTATACCATAGTCATATTATGGTCTAGTTCCATTTATTCAGTACATTCCCTACCATATTTAGTAGTAGGTATTTGCCAATTTGGCAATAGATTGGGGGAAGTAGCGGAGTAGCGGTAGCTATCTCCCCTACCAATTTAGTAACTCGAAATGTTACCATATCTGGGAAGTACTGATGAGAATGCCCTTACATATCTCTTTTCTTATTGATGCCTTTTAGTATATGTCTGCTAAATGACTTTTTTTTTGTTCATATCTGATACAATTTGCAAGATGAATAATTGCCATTATGAACAATAAGAATGTAAACATGTATTCAAAAAGTTGATAGTGCAACTAATCTACATAATAAAGATTATTTGCTACAAGTTATTATACAACTTAAAACTTAAATGAAGTCCCACATGGCCTATATCGAAGCATTTAGCACAACATTTACTATTGTTGGTAAAATGCAGTAAATCTATTGGTTAAATTTTATTGCGTAGAATACAATTTTATTCGTCACAAAAGACGACAATTTTTCCACCCTGATACTGTCGCTTCTCGCATTGAAACATGGCTTCTTCCTTGCCTTGTGAGCTTCTTACAATAATTTTTGACGAGTGTGCAAACGATCACTCTACACTTCACTCCTGCATATTAGTTAACAGAGATTGGTGTGTGGTAGCCCTTCAACGCTTGTGGGCCAAACCTTTCACCTTGTTGCTTTCAAGTCGGAAGGATGTAATCATTCAATCAACGGAAAACCTCATAACCACATTTGTTGAATGTTTTACTGACATCGATTCTCTGGAGAATGCATTACAACTATGCAAAAAATATAGTAAAAAGTTTCCGTTTGATTATAGTCTTTACTTGAAGGAGATTCATTTCAAAGAGATCCAAGATTTGATGAGATGGTGCACAAGATTCAATTCGACTAATATGTCAGTTAGGATTGCTCGTTTGGCTATTACATATTGCCTAAATCTTACGACTCTTTCTCTTACATCTGATTCTCTGTATCAGGTGATGCCTTTTTCTATAAACGAAAAATTGACCCTTTCTGGTTTGCAAAATTTAAGTTTGCACTTAAATTTTGATATTAGTACATTCAGCACACTTTCTAGGGCAGTGCATAATCTGGAATCACTTTCAATCACTGTTGAATATGATATGTATTCAACATATAACTTTACACTTCATGGGTTGCAAAAACTCATACAGTCTCAACATCAACTAAAGACAATTATTGTGATAGGTATTGTAACCAGGATGAGTTCACTATTTAAACTGTTGGAATCACAGTCCAATTCACTGGAATCAATTGTTTTGGAAGACATTTTTCTTCATCCAAATGATTTAAACATTGAACCACTTCAGTTTCATCAATTGACAAGCATCTGTGTAAAGAAGGGTTTTATATCAAGAGGAGGACTGGAATTCATCATTGAGGCAGACTTACCAAAGTTACAACAACTTAAGTTTGAAAAGTCTTGCCTAACTGTAAGTGACTGGACTCTATTGCAAGACAAGTACCTAAACCAGGTAGTTGATTCAGGTAATTTTTTTTGGTAAGATTTGGAATTAGAAGATTCCAATAAGGTTTTTGGTATAATGTTTATTACCTTAGTAAATTTACATATCTGTTCTTATTGATGTACTTTCTATTTCATATTTAGCATATATAGTCTGTCAGATGACTTTTCTTTTTGCTTCATACCTGATACAATCTGCATCATGAACAATAAGAATGTAAACATCTATTCAAAAAGTTGATGATGCAATGGTTTATATAGAATGGCAACATTTACAATGAAGATTATTTGCTATTTGAGACAAGTTTATTATACAAACGACTATTTCACAGTAAAATTCACTTTAATAAATTCCCACATGACTTATATCAAAGCAAATTAGTGTCAAGCTATATAGGGGAGCGGCGGTCTGAATTTTCCGATGGACACCTTTGACTATTCCTACTTTACTCACGATCTAATATCAGTCCTGTATACGCTGTTCCTAGATTATTGTTTAACCTCAAGATTTTTTTGACGGGATTAATTCAAAAGCCTATCGGTTGGGGAAATTATCTCTACACTAATATTAATTAAACAACAATCTTGATGCCAAAGATCTAAATAACGCAGTTTACACTTCGCCAACGATTTACGCTGTATCTTCATAGAAATGAACAATTTATAATTAAACACGATTTTTATTAGAATATAAGAACTATTCTAATTATAAGGACGTTAAATATCACATTGAAATTGAACTGTAACTATCGATCGTTTTATTAATCTGTTGATCTTTGTATAGTTGTCACAATTTCCCTGCGCAGTTGATTATATTGATTCCGATGTGCTGCGAAAAAATCACGGAACAATATGGACCTCTTTGGCTCCTCTCCACCTATTCTCCCTGACATACTCATATCCTTTAAACATATCTTATTCTACAATCATTCCTTATTCTCCTCACCACTCTGGCCATCTATAAACACTTTATTAACAATGAAATAACAATATCTACCTCTATAAATACCAGGCATTAGGCTTTATTGATTCAGTATATGTACTAGCTGGCTGTCAGTTTCTGTAGTTGCCAATAAAGATCCTATAAAAAATCATAAGGAATACATTATGTTTAGCATTGAATCCTAAACCTATGTACTGCTGCTCTTAGCTTTATTGATTGGTGGTTAAAGAGAACTTTATGCAATCAAACTTGAGTTTGATAATGAACCAGATGTTTTTAATACCTGTCTTGATGCATTTAAAATGATCTTCATTGTAGGAGGATTAAATATCTTGTATTAGCTCCAACTGGTGCTGCAACTCAGAATATAGACTATCCATTATTAATGATATGATCACTAAGGGAATATGTAGGCATATTACTATTACAAACTTGAGCATCAAAATCAGGGTGTATTATGTTGCTTTTCTCAGCACTAGTTGTTTAATACATGCAGTGCAGTAATCTTCCTGAAAAATCCTATTCACCATTAATGGTATGAATGCCTCCCATAAGTAATATCCCTTACAAAACTGCTTGGCATTGACTGTACATAAATCCCAAGGTTGGCATTACTATTTTTTACCACTGGTTAAGCATACTAATACTGATACACCCTAAGTCATGAACCTTTTGGGATGGTGTACCTTTCTTGCATATATAAAGAAGTCTTTGATATTCTCTGTGAGTGCAAATACTTGGAAAGAAAATCATGCTTCATTCACCTTTTGCTTTGATTATCTCTGATGGCACTCATAGTCTTTTTCCCTGAAACTTGATATCCTTCCATTTTTTCTTTTTACCATCCACTTATTTTTATTCTCCATATTTAATACTCAATTACAGTAATATTTAAAAAAGGTCTATCCCTTGTATAAATACTAATAATTGATTCATTTCTACTCTTCCTATGTATATTATATATATTGTGTGCATTGTTTACAATAAAGTTATCACAGTACTACTATCGAGCCAACATACGTGTGGAAGGGAAAGAGATTAGATCATATATTGACTTGAGATTTAGCAAGACCTCTGACTACCTCTACTCTTGTCGAATTTATTTTGACAAAAGTATAACTCGACATTGATATTAATGTTGCAGATTGAACAGTACTAAGTACATGCTTATTCATATAAGTGCACTTACGTTTTTTTGAATCTCCGGTTTAAGAAAGTTGATCGAATTAATTTCATCCCATGCATCTTCGGGGATTACTCTGTGCAATATGTAATTCCATGTAATCCATATATCTAATATCGCCACGTTTTTCGCGCAAATCTACGAATGGTCACTAAATTAACAGAATCGAGAGCACGAGGAACTGTTTCTTGTAGTGTAATTACAATTATTTCGTGCATATCGTTTGGCTGCTCCCAATAATATTCAATAAAATTCAATTTGCAGTAAAAAAATACAAACATGACCTGAATTTTCGATCGTTTCGACCAATACCTTCTGTATTGATAAAATTGAGTTAAATTTGCCGCTTTCATCTCGAGACACTTTTTTATGTGCGGCTTTTTTTTTTAGTTGATCGAGGAATAGTGAAACAATAGAGAACTTGTTAGCATAATTTAAAGATCCGACCCCTTATTATTTGCCTTGTGCTTCGGTGTGTCCCCCCAATTGTATCTGCTTGTACGATGTAGATCTCCGGATTTTAGAAAAGATTGTCGCAAAAACGTTTTTGAATTTTATATATACTTATATTTATGCTTATGCTTACGCTTATAGCTTATAGCTTATAGCAAGCTTACGGACAGAGGGCGTTATTTAGCGAATTGTTTTACATACCCCGTAGTAGCAAACTCGAACAATACTGTCGTCACATAAACAACAATAGATAATAATATGGCACTGTCTGTGATGATTCAAATAACGAACCTCGCTTTGTCAAATCTGTTGTTCAAAGGACTACTTGGTCTTCTCACACATATCATTGCCACTTTTTCTTCGGACTTTTTTTACACTAACAAGTCTCCTCTCTAACAACCCCTGTCGATGATTAAAGCAATTGATCGAATAAAATCGCTTATTAGCATCAAGCGCATCCATGGGTATCGATTATGATTCCATTTTCTCGACTGTATAGCGTACTATGGGTGTCGATTACAATATCCATTTATTTCATGCCACATTGGTACTGGAGTATAAAAAGTAAAATTTAGGGTTTACAGTAAGTAGCTACCTCCCTATCTGTGTGCCCAGGTTTATTCTTTAATCATTTTATGCGAACTTTTTGTTAGGCAGTAAAATCAGTGATCAAATCACATACGTGTGCCTAAATGATTCTAATACATGCCAATTGAATCACATAACAACTTACATGCAAAGTAATATAGAAATTAAAGTTTGGAAACTGAAAACACCTCCCAATCAGCCCATTTAAAATTATCTTTAGTACGTCTTATAGAAAGTTGGTATGTAACTCGCTTAGCATGAGGTCTTACCCGGTCAAAGTTGTAACCACCACCAAAACATAAATCACTTTCTCCAAAATTAGGGAAACGAAAATACTCATCATAAATGGCTTTTGAACTGTTATCAACAAAACTCACTATACTCTTATTCACGTTTTTATTTAATGCAAATATAAAACTTTCATTTGTTTCAGCATAATCTTCTTCTTGAGAACCCCATGAAAGTGGGTTATATCCACCAAGTATTTCATCAGTATCTGATACTTTGCCAACAGCAATTGTGGGCCCTTTGCCATTACACAATTTCTTAAATTTTGCAACTTTATCACCATCTCTACTTTGTCTATAAAGCAGAGTAAGCTTATAAGCACCATCTTGCTTTATAAATTTTTCCCTTTTTTGATTATTATTTTCTTGAAGTTGCCCTGTTGCTTGCACAATCTTTGATGAAAGCCATTCTACATGCTTTTCATTAATGATAAGTGAATCAATATCATATCTTTGTCTTGCTTTTGGTGCTTGCACTGTTCTTGGTGGTAACAGTGGAGCCTTTGGTTTATAATCTTTGTCAGTATGATATCTCATTATATCATGACGTAACTTCTTTGGTAACAAATCCTCATACAAAATAATCATTTTAGGGGAGATGCTGACAAATCTTATATGAGGAATACAATCTGCAATAATATCTTTAATTGTATTCATGTCATTAGATGACCAATCATCAGAATCAGTTCCAAGTTTTAGTTCTGGCACTTGCTTTATGGCCCATTGAATGACTGACATCCAAACATCATTTTCATCCATACTTAGCTCATCACTCTTAAAAAGAGCAATCAAAGTCTCCTTTGGTAAGGTTGCAAGATTGTTTGATCTAAAGATAATATCTGGGTGGGAAACCATAACTCGATTACAGTAGGCCAGAAGTTTGTTCAAAGAGGCTGTGGATGCAGCAGCATACTTGTGAACTGTAAGAATATTCTGTTGAATCCATTCACTTTGTTCATCAATCAAATAACTTTCAATTGCAGTGAAAAAATCAAGTAATTCAAACTTGTTAGCTCCATCCAAAAGGCTGAACCAACCTATATCCTTGCATGAATCATAAGATATTCGCCCAGTGTAAATATACCTAATGGTGATGGGTATAAGTATTAGCATCACATCATACATATAACTTATATACATCTCTTTGACAGTCATGAATTTTACCTGAGCAATATTTCGAAAACGTCAGGGGTCACATCTTCAAATGTTAT
>CAJVPI010001091.1:0-16744 GCA_910592345.1 Paraglomus brasilianum
AATTCGGGTGATCGACATGCTGATCGCTACTATCAACAACATTTGGAACCCCTGTATGGGGACATGTCCCATGACTACTATCGCTTTTGCACCTTAATTTAATAAAGGATCTGATATATTCAACCGTTACCAACTCTAATGCATCCACAGTAATAAAAAGTCGAGCAATTACTGCGAGTTCAAAAAAGCTGCTGCGGCCAATAAAATACTATCTTATTTGGCCCAAATCCTCACTTTAAAATTGAGGGCAATTTATGTGGATGTAATGTATAAAATAGTCTCTTTAATATCGTGTGAAAGCTGAAGAATTGCCAAAAGTAGAAATATGTTCGATTTAGGAATCAATGGAAAAAAATGTGTTTCATTGTTTATTCTGGTATAATGTAGCGCTTTGGTAAGTTTTACTGTTTTCGGTATAGTATTGTATTACCTAATTTATAATTAAAACCTTATTCTCTAAAATTTTTACTTCACCGTAAATAATAACCCTTTCAAGTCCTGATTTTACACCATTATGAGAGCTTCTTTTATACGCTATAATCCAAAAGATTTTGTCCCCACTTAAGTGGATAATAGTAAGTAGGTATATAGATCTGAAGGTTATACAGTCTTTTCCATGAGGTCGAGTTTGTTATTGGGCACAGGACAGGGCTTATCAGTTATTATTATGACATTTCCAAGCTTACCGTAATTGTTAAGATAATCCGTCATATTTCGTGTGACAAACTTACTAAACACGATGTGCATGAGCAACAACATTCAACGCGCTATATCAATTCATGCTCGCGTCGACTCGAATAATCTCTCACAATATTTACAACTCCAATTTGTTCACTTATTACCGTCCTTTGACATAACACCCTGTCTGACGCTACTGTAATGAAAAGAGTAACAAGATCTCCGCAAAAGAACGAAAATGTATCCCCAGTTAAGCGCGTCAAACCAAATTCTCCTTGTAAGCAGGAAAAATGTTTAACAATCCAAAGCCCACGAAAGAGATATGAACGATTTATAGTTAAAGAAGTGAATTATGACTACTATCCATGCGCAGGCGAGGATAATTGGCTAATGGCTAAGGTAGATACTCGTCTTGATATATACGTGGTTGTGATGCATTTATCCAAAGGGTTGTGTTTTTTTTTTTTTTTTGATTAAGATCCTTCACTTACTGAACGAGCGAGATCAATCAGAACGCTATGTTCATTTGCGCGATGACTGGGTGGACAGCACAGTAAACGTTGGTATGAAAATTCACCTCTATCTCAATTCTCAACATTTTGCTTTATGCATGTGCTCACTTATATATATCACCCTACGATCATGGCAGGCGACTATGTTCA
The DNA here is from genome assembly GCA_910592345.1 of Paraglomus brasilianum. Lineage (NCBI taxonomy): Eukaryota > Fungi > Glomeromycota > Glomeromycetes > Paraglomerales > Paraglomeraceae > Paraglomus > Paraglomus brasilianum. Next base: position 1,341 of record CAJVPI010001091.1, read on the forward strand.
CGTAATTGGCAACTTTGATGAGCAATCCAAGAGCTGCATCATAGATAATGACCATAATTTGATTATAGTGAATCCAGATTATTTATGTTCGGCGACGCAAGTCTCCGATAGTACATCGTGTATGAGAAAGGCTGTCCTAGAGGAACGAGCAAAATTGGGCAGTCCTTGGAGTCCATCTGCTGTATTTGGAAATATGCTTCATGAACTATTGCAGACATGTCTGGAGAATGATAATTTCACATACAAGTTTTTGCAAGAGTCAATGCTGAACCAGATTGCCAAGTCGACTGAGCAGCTGTTTTGTGCCGGCTTAGATGAAAAGACAGCGAAAGCGGAATTAGAATCTATTATTCCAAGGTATATTTCTTGGAGCGAGAAGTTTGTCGCCGCAACTCCGCAGGTATGCTATTCGTTAATTGGTGGAAGCTACGACATATTAATGGATTTGATCCGCTTATTGCTATTATTACAATATGTATCATACTTATCCACTTTCAATATACCGTTTTACACTAGTCAGGTGCGACTATAAATCCGCATCGTGCATCATCGACCGATAATACAGTTCTCTGCATAAACAAAATCCTCGATATTGAAGAACACGTTTGGTCGCCAATGTATGGACTAAAGGGAATGATCGACGCGTCTATACAAGCTGAGATTATCCAAAATAATAAGTCAAGAAGATTAGTACTACCATTTGAATTGAAGACGACACGTACTTCCACCGTTGCGTATCATCATGCTCAGACAATATACTACACGCTGTTGATGAATGACCGTTATGGTAAGTGAGAATTGTATGGTATGGTATTGAGAGGCTTTGACAAAGTGAGATCAAAATTCGTCTCTAACGTAATGGAATTCCAGATGTTAATGTGAAGTTGGGTTTGCTATACTATGTTCGGGAAGCCGAAGATGGAGAAATGCGTGTTGTTCCTGTTCGGCGCCACGAATTGGTTCATTTGATTATCCAACGAAACGAGATGGCGGCATACGTTTCGAATAGAAATAGACTACCACCGATGATCCAGAATTCATATAAATGTGGGAAATGTTTTGCCAAGAGTTTATGTTTCGTGTATCATAAGGCAAGTACTAATTTGAACGCGTCATATACATTAGCACGGTCACATTGAATTGATGTATTATATTATAATTGATCCGGTAGGCGGTTGAAAATGGGAATGGAGAAACAAGTGGATTAGGACAACTTTTTGATGACGCAACTGCTCACATGACGGGAAACCGATCGGAATTCTTCGTCAAGTGGGAAAAATTGATATCAGCGGAAGAAAATGATATGATTAGATTTCGAAAAGAAATATGGTCCATGCTGGCGAATGAACGCGAGTTTTATGGAAGGTGAGAGCGTTGGAGTTCTGATACCTATGATTTTGTTTTATAATTAACAAAACCTTTCAATCCAGATGCTTGAGCAATATGAAATTAGATCCCGATAGCATCGAAGACAATGGTAGAGGTGCAGGATCGCGTCGATACAAGTGTCGCTTCTGGCGTCACAATTCAGATGATAGGCTCATCGGATTAGGACATTTTGCTGTCGGTGATCCAATAGTCATCTCATCTCAAGATGGTCATTATGCGCTAGCCATTGGATTCGTGTATGAGACGCATTCCGATAGTATATTGGTCGATATAGACCGTAAACTTCGCGGTATTCCAAAGCGATGTTCTGATTTCGACGAAGAAACTTGTCAAAATTTTGAAGGTATTCGAGTAATTAAGAGAAAGAGTCAACCATTTTCACGTCTCGGGCAGCAAAATGGTGTCATGACGCTAAGGATATCTGGTAGAGATGATCAAAAGATAAGAGATAGCAAAAATGAGACATTGTATAGGATCGACAAGGACGAGATGTCGTCGGGCATGAGCTTAGTGAGAGAAAACCTCGTAAAGCTCATGATGATCGAGACTGAAGAAAGACGTCGACAGCTTATTGTGGATATGCTTGCGCCAGAGTTTCATGCCGAGAGCCGTTATAGTGCATCAGATACCAGTGATGATTGTTTGAATGTTGATCAAAAGCAAGCGGTTGATAAAGTTCTAAGAGGTAATACAATATTCCAAAGTGGACTTACTCTCACATTTATGTTTACAGTATATTGATATAATGTATTTAACTAATGTAGCTAAAGATTATCTGCTCATTCTCGGAATGCCTGGATCTGGAAAGACTACGACCATTGCACATATCGTAAAGACACTAGTAACACAAGGAAAGACTGTGCTTTTGACATCTTATACCCATACGGCCGTTGACAACATACTATTGAAACTGCACGACAGTAACAGCAATATCGACATTCTGAGACTCGGATCTCGTGACAAGGTACAAATTATAAATGTTTAATAAGTATTTTGTCTTTATTTGCTATCGATTCGTCTGATGATTCTCTATTTAGGTTCATCCTGGCATACACAAATACATGCTGAGTCGAGATGGCAGCATCGAACACGTTGACGAACTTGCTGAATTCGTAATGTCTAAACCTGTAGTTGCAACGACATGCTTGGGAATAAATCAGTATGTTTTTGCTTGCCAAAAAAGACATGGGTTTTGAGATGTTTTACATCCGTATTTCTAATAATGTATATCTTGTTTAGTTGGCTGTTTCATAAGCGTAGATTTGATTATTGTATAGTTGATGAGGCGTCACAAATCACCTTGCCTGCCTGTCTGGGACCATTGAGACACGCAGATATGTTTGTTCTTGTGGGTGACCATTATCAACTGCCTCCACTGGTATAATTATATTTAATATTCTTGTTCACTGTTTGTTGATACTGTGTATAGTATTAATATTTTATTTACTAAGGTGCGCAATTCTGAAGCGCGGAAGAAGGGTATGAGCGTCAGCTTATTCAAGACGCTCTCCGAGGCGCATCCCGAAGCAGTGGTGAATCTACAGCATCAGTATCGAATGAATAAAGACATTATGTTGTTGTCTAATCAACTAATATATGATAACAAATTACGATGCGGATCTCCTGAAGTTGCTGAAAGATGTTTAACCGTGCCCTACATTAAAAAAATTGACGAATTTCACGTCGCTGACAATGAACCCTTTCTATGCGATGGACAAAAGTGCTGGCTAAGACAATTGGTTTCACCAGAGTACGTTTGTGAGAATATTTATCATAATTTTGGGAAACATTCAGTAGCTAATCATTCTCTGCCGTTATTCAGACGCAGAGCTGTCTTTGTCGATACCGACAGTGTTCCTGCTTTCGATTCTCGTACGGGTGATGTAGTGCATAATGAAATTGAAGCACAATTAGTCTATCAGGTACAGTGATAACTGGGATACGTCATCATACAATGCAATAAGCTCACTCATTCCTATTATAGGTTACAACAGCACTACTCGCGTGTGGTGTTGAGGAATCTTCTATTGGCATTATATCTGTCTACAGATCGCAGCTCAGATTGTTGTCTCAACTTCTCAGAGGTCATTCACAACTCGAAATATCAACAGTTGATAAATACCAAGGACGGGATAAGGAGTGCATATTGGTGTCTCTTGTGCGATCTAACGAGAAACAGGCTGTACGTTAAATGTGTTGTTAACCAAGTTGGATGATTATCTATTAACCCAGTGAAACTAATGCATCTATATTTTTTAGGTGGGAGAATTACTTCGAGATTGGCGTCGTATAAACGTTGCATTTACAAGGGCTCAGAGTAAACTCGTTATTTTTGGTTCGAGATCTACTTTAGCAATCACGCCCATCTTTAGTCAATTCTTGACATTAATGGATAAGAATAATTGGGTAATTACAATTGCGATTTCTTAATTATCAGTATCAAAAAAGAATTTGGTCTGACGTTAATTTGTTGTCATATTAGATTTACGTTCTACCTAAAGACGCCCATAAGATGCACGTGATGGCTAGGACGACACTTTCTAAAGGAAAACAACAGCTCGAAAATCTGGGCGGTGAGGGAAAGTCGCCTCGGAAAATAGTCAAGGGCGCTGGTAGGGCCATCCTCAAAGATCGGAAAATATTAAGAGATGTCTCTAATGGCCTTTTGTGACTAAATAATGACTTTAATATACTTTAATCAATTCAAAGTTTATTAAATTAATAAAATAAAAAACATTTAATTGCTAATCTACAACATTAACATGCGGTATAGTTTCCAGAATAAAGTTATTCCTCCTTGTGGTTAACTCTCTTTTTACATAATAGTTGTAAAAAAACGCGATCATATAAACTGACTTAACGCGTTGGTTTCATTACGCCTAACGCTCGTCACAGAGCTTCATTCAATAATGAGAGTAATAACACAATCGCTATTATGATGGTGTTCCTTCACCAAAATATATTCTAAACATGTTATGTTCATGATCATGGCTTTTTATTTCGCTTTGGTTGCGGCCAAGTAACCGCTAATTGGATCTGGTAGTTCTATAACTAATGAGATCAAAGGTATTCACGAAATGAATGTTCTGTTTATTTGATTCCATTCGATTTTAGGGGTCAACCGATTTGCGGTTATGTAAACCGTTCTAATTTGCGTGATTGACTATCATCAGGCAAAGTAAAAGCCAGCCAATAATACTAAATAGGATAGGATTAATATCGACCCTTTGAAATAATTAGACTTCCCTTCAATGTAAGTATACGTTAATAGGAACACCGAAAACACTACTGCGAATACATCCCAACGCGGGAATATGAGACTGAATTAAAGAGAGATGTAATTAATAACAGTTTGACATTAGGCAAAAATACAAGTACGGTCTGCGTTACTTACGTGAACGAATTCGTCAACGATTCTTTTGAGCCATGAGTATGCCATGCAGAAAATGCTACCATTGCTGGGATCTGCAACATGCACACTTGCAAAGCATACGCCGATCCAATTTCCATACTACAGAACGACAAGATAGATTTACGAGTGTTAAATCATGTAGAAAATAATCATTCAATATTGATACTTGTAACATTCATACCTGAGTGCAATATTTCCGTAAATAGCAAACGACATTGCGTTCATAAATTCTGTTATATTGGGTACCAATGCAAACAGTGTTAATCCCAAAAACTTGATGTCAGCATCTTCTTCGAGTACGTCACCGAGATTGTCCACAAGAATTTCTGGAGGAAAAAAGAACGAATAAGAACGACTATTCATACTAGCCCAATGGCATAGGTAGGTAAATTTCAAATACCTGCTATAAATGAATATGCTATTGTACATAATACTAATACTACTCCACTCTTAAACTTGCTCCAGTTAGGAGAATCATGACCACCGGGTTCTTCCTCCTCTTCCGGCTCATGGGCATGTCTAACCGTCGGTGTTGGATGAGTGACAAGGTCTGATGACCCTGCAACGGCGGCAGCTGCGGCAGCAGCAGCAGCCACCTGAGCCATACTGTAAGTATCATAATGTGTAGTTCCTGATGGGGCTGACTGTGGACGAGGATTTGGGGGTGGTACGTCTTGATGAAGTCCTGAACTCTGTGGGTTGTAGTGGGCTGAACCAGGCAACATCTGCTGAAGCACGTGCGGAAGCGGAATAAGACGTTTGTAGATTGATCCACGCCCTGCGCCTGCGTCAGATTCATGGAAGCTTGCGTGATATGTATGCCATACTAACGCAGCATGCGTTCCGAGCGAGAAGCATAGACCAATCGAATAAGACTTGAAATAAAATTTTCATTAAGATTGTGTATTAAAGGTTATATAAATATTTTACGATAGCCACTTACCAATACCAATATAAAGGCACAGAAATACATCAGCGGTTTGACCCTGTCATTGTAAAATGGGTCATCCCAGGGATCAATCGGTTGCTGGTAACACCTTTGGCATTTTTCTGCTGCAACGCTGTGAGGACAGATTTCACATTTCATATCAAACTGGAGATGGATCCAAGAAATATTATGAATACCAATACGAAAATCATATCGCTAACTGTCACAATATCTACCTGGCCATATGTTTGATAAAACAGAGTCGGTGTAAGTGCTCCTATAATCGCCATGATAAGCATTGTCGATGTCACCTCTAAGAATCGAATTATTTTTTTAGACAATAGTTCCATCCGGTGAATAATTCAGTACAAGAGGAATGGAAGCCAAAATACTGACCTGCACTTTTGGCGTTAAATCTTTGCTCTTTCCTCTTAAATCCACCACTCACCATACTAACACCAGGCATCAACAAAACTCCGGCCATTAAACTCCCTATAAGACTACCTTCTACTAACGGACCTTTTCCGTTTACTAACGCGATAGCGTATAGAATAATCTCTATAATACTACCAAATGTTGCGTTGATCACCGCACCCATTCCAATTGACGATTGAGCGGATATCGAAGCCACTGCCATACCAATAAAGTATGATAATGGGATGACAGAAGCAAGACCCAATGCAAATCGGAATTTTGCACTGAACAGAAATCCCTCTTTCCCTAACCATTCAACGAACACATAATTGTCAATTAACGTAAATAGGACAATTGGTATAAGATTGATAAATATAATGTTAATGCCATCGTAAGTGTATTTGTAATATTGAAGGCCAATAGCCTTGTAGGTGCATAATAAGATCACCGAGCGTTGCGACGCAGTAAATGAGAGTGAAGATCCCGACTTAAAATGTAAAGAAAGAGGATGTTTCCGAAGATGACGTGTGAGCACAAACGTAAGCTTGGCCATTGGAATAGAAACAACCATGAACCAACAAAGACATGAGACAAGCAGGTAGAGTGGTCCTTGAAAATTGTTGATATAAAGAGAATTTCACAAGTCAACCATAAACACGTAAATATTACACACACAATTATTAAATTCACATTTCTGAGAGCAGAAACCTACCGAGTAGCAAAAAGAACCAAAAATAAAAGACCAAGCCAGCCAACCCAAGATCAAATAATCTCCCGCAACACGTTCGCTTTCTTCTGGGTCTTCCGGGTTCACCATATTCCAAATTACTCCCCAACAATCTCTCTCTTTCTCCATCCTCAAAGCTCATTCCCGAATCATACTCATGATCTTCACTTGTCCCTTCATCAAACACATCATACCACTCATCTTCAACACGTGCCGCATACTTTCCGAATGGCCAAAATATGTAGTAACTTAGTTCCCTTAAGACTCTTGCATATTGCCGGCCACCGAATGGCGTGAAATACAGGAAAATGGAAACAAAGTAGGATATCAGAGCAAGCCACCACCCGAATGCGATGGCCCAAAGGACATTCCCAGGGTATAAATAGACCTCGGACGTGGGCATCAAGTGTAAAGCGGAATTAGCATCACGGGTGACAGAACGTGATTTTTTATACAGGGCTGGTTTCCATATGGGAAGACCAAATGGATGAGTAATGTTCATAGCCTAATAAGCATTAGCCATCATGTTAGTAATGATCGCTATAATGGTGGGCGTATCAAATGTCATTACACGAATCATAGAACTAAACGTACGTCCTGTCGATCCTTGAGTGTAAATTCACCGCTCAATTGTGAACGAACATCCTCTTCTTCCTGTTCTCCATCGTGCTCCTCGTCGTCCTCGTCCTCCTCCTCGGCATCCGCAGACCGCTTAGGTATGTACGAGCTTCTCCTCTGCAACGACTTTCTCTTACCGGTTGATCTCTGGTTTTCGTCTCCGCTTAGCGACCGATCGGACGTGTCATAAGTCTTTCGACGCGAAAGTCTCGAAGGTGGCGACGTGCTTTGTCCAGAAGAACTTGCAGCATGTTCTGTATAGTGGTGTTCCATTCGCTGTATTGGACCGTAACATTACCGTGGGGGGAAGTCGGAGGGTTCGTTCGATATGTGCGTTATGCTACAATTTATTTATGACATAATCTGTGTAAGGCAAGTTAGATAATGTACAGGTTTATGCCAAATCTGGCCAAATAGCGTTCGCATATCGAATGGATGTTACGATCTGTTCTGTTGGTATCAGGAGGGTTTCGGTTTTTGTAAAATGTGATAATTTATAACTTTTGATTATCACCTCACCAATGTTTATAATAAATAACAGATTGCTCTATCAGCTATAGTCACAATGCTGTTGTTCCTGTAATGCTCTGCAAATTCATCATACCTCCTACCTAGGTCTTGGGTATCTAACATTCCCAAGCTTAATCAGAACGATCATAAGTAGGAATCGTATACATACTGTATTAATATAATATAACGATCAATAAACACTAGTCTAACCTTTTGTCGCCAGCATTGTCAGCATTGTTCTACGATATCAGTTGTATCTGCTGTCAATATACAGAGTACGTCATGAATTCGAGCTAGCAGTGTTATAATAATAGGATGAGAATTAATCCCAAAAATGCTCTATTACTATTACCATTGGAATAAGCGGGACTGTCAATGAATTGATTTTCATTTAATATTGGTCTTAAGATACGTGCTTTAACCTCATATGTTTGTAGATACTGCAAGTAGTGAAGGCTATATCACTCACGTCGTGGGCAACCACCCACTATCAAGAGTGCTCCATGACACTCTGCCGTTAAATAACCCACGCTATAATGGACAATTATTAAGAAGTTTACTACAACTATTTATGGGATGTGCCCAATTTCTATTATAACGAGGTTCGACTGTAGCCACGATAAAACAAGACAATTATCAATGAGGCGCTTCCCCTTGATACCTTTTCCGTATATGCAGTAATAAAGAACGCTAATCTCCAACAAAATTAACTAGTTTCCGGGGATGAATTTTGCTGACCTGCTACGTTTGGGATTACATTAAGACCAGAATTCCCAAGACCCTACAGGTATAAAGCCTGTTATCTTTTACTTCGAACGACGTGTAAGTAAAGTTAGTTTACTCAACAGACCGTAGACTATCGACTAATATATTAACCGTTCACACACGGAACAATTTTAAGTGTTTTTAGTTTTATGTAATTCTTTATAAAGAGGCTTGTGTTTACCTTGCTCAAATAAAAAGTTAAATAATCTTTATGAAAAAATTATCAATTCCTTATTGTTTATTCCAACTTCAGTTGGTAGAAGTAAAACTACTGAGAACACACAGTAATGACTAAATCAGGTCAAATCAGAACATTATGAATTATAAATATGCAAAGTCAAGACCGTCAAGCGTGTTTAGAGACAAAGATTCTATAATAGTGAATAGTCATTTTTATAGCGAATAATAGAATATCTAGGCAATTATGGGAAGGAGGAATGAGTATGAATATCTAGAAAGAAAAAGATTGTCGAACATCAGAAACGAAAAGAAATCGTTTATCTGATGCGCAGATTGAGATAAGAACTGCATTCTTATATATCATCACTAACTTGCAGTAACAAGTTGCCATATAAAAATAGTAAGTATCCTAGAAGACCCCAAATTTCATTTTAATCCGATTTCGTTTTAATCTGCCACAATAATTTTGCAATGACGAATAATGTCAACCTTGGAGACCTAGAATAATTTGTCAAGCCATCAATTTGTCGATTTAATATTATACACGATCCACGAACAGATGGGATAATTCAGTACCGTTTCATACGTACGTCATATTATAATTAGATTCACCCACCCGGGGTGGTCGCCCGCATATTATCGCTTCTCATCTGATGAACATAATTACGATATTAAAGTTTACGTTTTTTATTAACGGCGCACGTATGGTAAAACTACTGTACTGCTAGCTAATAAAGCATATATGATATACAGTACGTTCCTTCATCATTGTTTAACTACAGTCGAATCTCCATTAGAAAAACACAGTCAGTGCACCCAAATTATACAGTACTATCATAGAGGCGTTCTTATAGAATTTGTACTCAAGACTATAGAACTACATTTATAACATTATTCAATAAATTAAATGTTAGTATTACTAGTAAAATATCGATTAAGTATCGCCAATTTTTTACAACTTCTTTATGGGGGCCATTTTCTATGCTCGTTTTTTGGTGGTCATTCTGACATTGAATAGGATTTTATAATTTAGCGGGCCTGATGTAGTTATGAAAAGCAGCAGGGTCTGGATCCGGTTGCCAACCAATAAACATGCAGCACAGACACAATACTGAATAAGCGTTCTACAAATTGTGTTCTCGTTCCTTTATAGATTGTTCTTAATGAAGGGAAATTACTACAGTAATGTATCAGATTCGTTTCATAAAAAATGTCCTTCACAGAGAGTTTTTTTATGGAGGTTCGACAGTAGATAATACGGTTTACGATAACGACTCTAAAACATTTAGCGATTTAGTGCATCCAAATTCATTGCGACCTCCATAATCATCCATACGGTGTACTGTAATATCATCAACATTCTGTTGTTTGACAGGTCTCAACTGTGTGACTGTAGGGAAGGTCGATTGTACATATTAATATGCGTATATCTCGATTCGTCTATTGGCTGCATAATGATTGGTCTCGAATCAACACATTATTAGATACTGTATATAAAGTATAAGAACTTTGAATTGCTTACATCGTAACTTTTCTTATATCTCCTGGTGTCTCATGTCTTGACTTAGTATATGGTCTCGTGGACGACTACGAAGTAATGAAGAATACGAAGAAGCCGGGGACGATAATATTTGGCTGTTTCAATCCAATTGAGACAATTGAGTTGTTGCTAGTAGTAGTAGTAGTACACCTCCCGTTTTACTTTAATCTGCTCTTTTTTTATTGTTGAGAAAAAATTTTTCTGAAAACCTTTTATCCTGTAAAACACCAAAAATATTTCTTGACAATAGCGATTTCAAGACCCTCACTTTTGGGATTTGCTATGAGCGTTAAAATTAGAAATTGTATGTTTGCCAGTGTTTGGTTTGGAGAGACAATACAACCATAATTTTTCCATCCTTGGTCGGCCTTCTTTCTTTTTCGCAAGCCTCGTACATATTAAACAAATTTGACAAGCGTAACATAAAGCAGCTGCATATAACTGTTTTAAAATGTAAATATAATAGATAATTCAATTTTTATAAAAAGTTTCTAAGGTAGGCTGTTTTAGAGAAGCGATTCGCTTTCTTTGAATTTGACACTGAAGGTCTTTTATTCCGAGATTACCGATGCATTTGTTTTTTCTACGTTCATAATTGCAGTTTGGTTGTAAATTGAAATGCGTTTTTGAAGCAATTGACTATGTCAACCATTTTATTGTCTTTCTGAACGATTAAGACAATTGTATCAATGTATTACAAATGATATATTACGATAAAAAAGACTAACCGTAAAAAATCACGTGGTCCGACTTATCGAGAGTCATTTGGTCGACAAGATCGTCCGAGTTACGACTTATTATTATCGCGATTATATATATGTCTTCCGACTTGTCGAAATGTCTATGTATTACTGGAGTGCCAATTCTCTCGTCAATTTGATAATCGACAAGTGCGTAATTGGTGAGTATAACATAGAGCACAAGTCTTTGATCCATCTTTATTCCTCGCGGATGTATTATTGTTGGATGTGTCTTTTTTCCACAAATGAAAAGATGGGGTAAGTACAGTGTGTAACAAAAAACCCCGGATATTTTGAATTTGCCATTCCATCTCAACCAGTAACCAATTTTTATGAATAATGGCTCATTTGAAAGATAAAAACAACCAAATTTATTTGATAACAATTAATAAGAAACCCGCTCTCCATTGCTCTCAATTATTAGCTCACAACGTCGCCGCATTGACTCAACTAAACTAATTAGAGTGTCCTCAGAAATATTTCTCCACTCCTCTGCCAAAAAACTTTCCAATTCATCAAGATTTTTTGGCATTCGCCTTTCCACATTTCTCTTAACAATTTCCATAGATTTTCTATCGGGTTTATATCTGGGCTATTGGACGGCCAGTCCATAAGTTCCGGAACATTCTCTTGCAAGAATGACTTGGCAAGACGACTTGTGTGTTTTGGGTCATTGTCTTGTTGGAACCGCCAACGACCCCCAAGCATCCTGTTAGCCTCCGAGATATGTCTCTGAAGAATTTCAACATAATATTTGGCATCCATTATCCGCCGGAAGCAAAATAAAGTTGTTTTTCCTTTTGCCGAAATCCACCCCATGCAAAAATTTTCGTTCGCTTTTTCGGCATAGGACGAACTGGCCGCTCTCCCTTATACCAGCGTTCCACAGTGTTTCGGAAAAGCTGAAATGCCGTTTCATCCGAAAATAGTGTCTTCTTCCAATCGTCATTAAGGTGATGGTGTGCCCACTCTACCCGTTTTTGCTTATGAGCATTAGTAAGCATTGCGGTCGCTTTTGGGGTCGCTTTTGAATATCAATTTATGGCTAAATGGTCACGGGTGATACCTTCACGCCAATTTGAAACATTTTGTTAGCCAACATTCTTGTTGAAACGTCGTATAAATTGTCCAACGCGCTTGAGGTATTTTCGATAATCTTTTTGGGCCGATCATTACCTCTTGCATGATCTACAGTTCTGTTCTTTTTGATTTTTTTTTATATTATCATAAATTGTGGAAAGAGGAATATTCGTGCAGCGATAAATTTCTTGGCCATTATGAATGCCTTTGTTCCACAATTGTAATATGGTTTGGCGTTGCGTTTCTTGCTTAGAAGTTGGCATTATGCTTGTATGTTAAATCTGAAAGTTGCTTAAGATTTAGAGTTGCAAACAACACTCAAATTTAGCTCTGTTTATCAAGCTTATTTCCAGTTTACATCTCCCAAATTGGGCAGAAAACAAACGCGTGAGACGGGTTTACGTCGCATAAAAAAATATCCGGTTTTTTGTTACACGCTGTATTTGGTTATTAATAATTATTCCGTTTTTGTGAATTACTAAACTGGGATTGTATCACCAAAAATATATATCACGGAACCCCTTACGACGTCACCGTTTTGGATTCAGCTTTTTACCATTGTACAGGGACATCACAAGTCCAGCACCTTTATATCTAATTCTCTCCAAGTTAGTCTGTTTGTCCCATTTCTACTTACTAATACTAATCGTATTTGCATTTCGTCTCTATCTGGAAGCTAATTGTTACTACACAGTTTTTGCTTGTGTTACAGATAACGCCACTTAACGTTAAAAGGATATACATAAATATAAATAAATAGTATTAGTATAATCAAATCTATAAATATAAATACATATTAATATTCTATTTTACAAAAACTTAATTGAAACTATATTACATAATTAACTAGCTGTACAGTCAAGCAGTATATCAAATAATCCAAGAGCATTTTACCACTATAGGCTTATTAGACTTAGCTATATCTATCTGAAATTAAACATTAACCTCGTAAAAGCATAACATAACTATCAATCCAAATCAAGGATTATAGCGATATGATTTTTCGACGGGTTGTATCGATAGTTTAATTAATGTTTACCATATAAATTATATTGTAAACCTTTCACTATTACAGCTACACGAAAACTCATCATCACTTTATCGCGTATATTCTCTCTCTGCCCAATTCCGAAAATGCAAGAATATGAGATCTTACAGCATTCGTTCATTCTCTCCTACGTTTTCAATGATGCAAGTCACACTGAACGCTGAAACAACACCGAAACGGCAGCGTTTACCTCAATTTGGTAGGTTACAAAGTCCCTAATGGCCCTAATGGCATGTTGACTAAGATTATATCGGTACACTCTGTTAGTATAATTTAAAAGACATTGGCTTGTAACACCACTTAGTACGTATTAATATATAAAGAAGGCATCGGCAAGAACACTGTAAGAAACTTTTCTAACCATTATGAATGAGTTAGCACGGGCTGAAATCACTAAATCAACCAATGTTGACCCTCTTGAATCAGACATGGCACGCAATAATCTTTACCAGACTGATCACCCATATAGTATAACAGCGAAGATCACGGCGAACAAGTCTAAGATGAAGCTATTGCAAGGACCCTTCGCGAAAGCATACACTTTACTAAATGAAGAACAATGTGATTTCTTGCGCAAATTGTACCTCGAACTCGAAGATGATCCACTTCATCCTCTCTTTGCCGATGATGTATTCCCTAAAGTTCAACAGACTTTGGAATATCTGTCTATTTGTCCGAAAAGACGGAATGAGTTGTTGTCATCTCTACAACAACTAATGAGCGAGCGTCCCTCTGCCAAACCTGACAAGGATGTTCACGCTGAACATATTCGGTCAAATTCGAACAAAAGGGAGATTACCAGCGCATGTACCGTACCGTCCGATAGCCCAAAGAAACGGCATCGTAAATGTTCAGACCCCAACATAAAGCGTAAGTATGGCGAATGGATACTAAATTTCCAACAGGAACATCAAGTGTACGCTGCGCGTGAGATCGAAGAACTGGATGTTAAGGAGCTGGCAGCTACCAATAAGCCTCTTTCACAGGAGCCTTATGATCCAACCGCACTTTCATTCTTCATAAGTGAAGACCAATGGCAGTCACTCCCAATTTCGGATTATGAGTTAACAGCTAATACCTACTATGCCGGAGATGGTTTTTCCCTGTCGACCGATGATGCAAAATGTAAGTTTTCATAGTAGAAATTAGTTTCATAACGAATATTTGGTCTACTCCAACGCGAAAATTCTCTGACCTATCGTCAATCATTCTATTGCTTACTTTCATGGGTGTACATTCACTTAGTCGCCGCAGGTCTTCTAATCGGAACTAACTCCCAATATGAAGACTATCATTATTTGTGTAATCCTAATGACTACATAAAGCACTGTTACAGACACGACGCCCAATTCTGTGGAAGGTGACTGAAACCTCCCCCATATATACCGGTTTTGCTATAACGGTCCGAACGGTTTTTGACATATGGATTTCCCCTTTATTTCAGTTCTATGCCGGAATTTGGCTGGTACAAAATTCGTCAAATTTCTTCGACTTTTACTTTCCTGTTTCTACCAGGCTAATCAATAAATAAAACAAATAAAGAAATCCAGAGTTTCCCTCGCTGCTTTACAGAAAAGGAAAATTTGTCAATTTAGTCAAGTCTCATAATCAAAATTGCAGGAATATTTGCGGAAGCAGGGTGAGATATTTTGTGCTGATATGGTAAATGACGACGTCATTAATGACAGCGTCGTCAGTAAGACCCAGAAAACGATTTTGTTTGAGATGGCGTTGACTGCTCTTAAAACTATGACCGAATTTATTGAACAACAGCCAGATATTTCATTGGACGTGGTTAATTTACGACGTAGTACAGAGTGGAAAGTCTTAGGCAAGAAGTTTTAGGTCATTTTATGATAAAGTTAGATTGAGTAAAACGAGTAATAAACATGTTAATAAATAATGGATTGCCCTTATATGTATCGTTATATATGTCGTGCATAAATCCCGTCATCGTATAAATCCCGTCAAAGTACCCCAAAATTGAGAAGGGTCCCTAAACATTTTTCTTATTATTATCTCAATCAGCGGATAAACGCTATGAGTTATGTAA